>JAEIIF010056228.1:0-46183 GCA_018874455.1 Drosophila trapezifrons | reverse complement strand
TTATATGCCGAGATCACACACAGATCTTTGTTGTATAGTGGGTTGCCAGACGCGTTTCGAACGATCATCAGTGGTTTTACTATACGATCAACCAACGAATCTTAGCGCCTATTTAAACATGCGTTAATTTAAATATACTCGTATATATATATTTTAATAACCTTTGTTTTCTATAATATAAAGCCTACACGTATGAAAAACTTCTTTTATTAAAGGAAACCTTATTGATATGATATTAAAGCGATTGAAATATTTTAAAAATCAATTTGAATTTTAGTAAATAAATAATTCTAAAAAGTGTGCTCCCATATTATTTCTTTATGTGTGACGATGCAAATGGATGACAGTGGAGCGGGACAATATAGATCCGTTGCATTGTGCATATTACGGCTTTTTGCACAAAATATTTGCTGTCATTTTGGCATACTTTAGTTTTTGGACATTGTTGCTGCCCATCCTGTGCGTTCGAGGGACCAAGGGGAAAGGCGGGAAAGGATATTGTGCGATTTTGTCAAGTGCACTGCCGTTGCTGCTGCTGCTGCTGTTATTGTTATTGTGGCTGCCATTTTTGCATGTCGGGTGGGGGCGTGGCTCATCCCCTGCTATCGGCGGGGCGAGCGGTATAGAATAAATGTGTAAATGCGGCTCTGTGTGTGTGTCTATTTGCGCATAAATTTATGCATATGTATTTTTAATGCTCCGCTCCACTGACATCAACTGTCAGCATAATTTTTGTGCACATTTTTCGGTCAGTTTTGGCATATTTTTTGGTAAATATCCAACAGTTGTGGGTTTCCTATATGCTTTCCAATTTGCAATCGATGAACTTTATGGGTCGTAGGACCACTATATCATCGTATATTATTTTTTGTGAAGTCTACTTACATCTTATTCTCAAGTTGACGGGAGCAGACTGGGTTTCCCCGCGATCATTGGCCGCCGAGCAGGCGTAATATCCCGAGTGGACGCGGCCCACGCGCTGCAGGACCAAGGAGCGAGTGGAGATGATGATGCCCCAGGAGACATTCTGGGTGACCGGATGGCCCTGCAAAAATAAGAATGAGTGGGAGATTTCCACCAGTTAGTTTATGGAATTTTATTATTAAATTATGTTGGCCAAAAATAAAACCTACGTCATGCGACCACATGATGCGATGCTCCTTGGGATTGGACTTGATGTGGCACTCAAAGTAGACATCGTCGCCCTCCTTGATGTCGTCCGGACGCAGGGTGGAGCCCAGCGACAAGGTGACCTGCGGCGGATCTGAAAATCGCAGAGAAACCCGACTCGTTAATGGTTAAGTTGCCATTTTAATTGCTTTCGCTAATATGGAAATTCTGTTCAGCTTGGGTCTTTTTATATTCAAATTACCGCGACGAGCGAGCCCGTATAAAATAAAAAATCGAAAAATATTATTGCATAATAAAAACGTTGCGCCGTTGTTGTCGTGAATCCGCACCGCAGCGCAGAAGAGCGCGGCCCGTAAAAGTTAACAACGCATCGACGGAACCGCGGCATAAACCGCCGCCATGCCAGGCCAGGCCAGGCCAGGCCAGGCTATATCATGCCGATCCGCATCCAAACAGGCTAACCAATGAGTATGACAGAAATTTTTAAATTAAAATCGCTCCCGTTGCCGCGAGCTACGCCCCAATATCAATGATGGGTCGTATAAAATATTTAGTGTTTTCCCCGTCTGCATTTCCTCGTTTTCCCCCCTTTTTTTTACAGCATCATGATTGGAAGGAAGTAACAAATTTTAAGGGTTATGGCTGAAAGAAATGCCCGAGAAGGGGTTAACCAGACAGTAAACCGTAAAAGCATTTGATTTCAGGTAGTTTCTATCGCAGGAAAAATAAATCACGGAGTTATGGTGGCTCTCTCTCCTTTTTCCTGATCAAAAGCAAAGGTCCATTAAGAGCTTAATCCTTTCAAGCAGCTTTTCGCTTATACTTTCATATTTCCCAAAAATCGCTCAAAGGAAACGCGCTTACAACTTTCTCTTTCTTTAAGCGACATTAATTATTTATGCTAACATTTCGCATACATAGCTGGGGATCTATGCGTAACTTTAAAATTCAATAAATTTATGATTATTTCAAGGCAAAAAGCCAGGGCAAGGGGCAAGAATAACTAAGCTAGTATGGGAGGAACTTTAACCATTTTTTTTTGTTTGCTCTTTGCGCCATTTTGAGTCCCTTTGAGAGCTGCGGAGGGGACGAGTGCTGTTGATTTTAAATTGATAATCATATAAAGTAAAATTTATGACATTTTGCCGGCAACGAAGCAAAACAGACAACATCGTTCTCCTTTTTTTTGTCAGCTTTTTTATGGCCCCGCTAAAAGTCAACGGAATAAATATTGACATATGAGCGAACGGCTTCATACTGGGCCAATTTGCAATAGCCAATAGCTGGAAAAGGGCGTTCGTATAGTATGTAAATAATGTCATATAATTTAGAATTATTTACACACGCGCGACTTTGATTTGTGAGCTGAGGAGAAAGTTTTATATTTGGCTTACTTATTTGTATAAAAAATAGCATAAAATCTGCATAAATATGGCTCAATTAGCAAAATGAAATATATGGTTTTCTACCCCAATTAAAATCCTAACCACTTCAGTTTTGTGACCTTAAAAGTTCCACTTACAGATGACATTCATCATGAGCGAGTCCTCGATGGCCGAGTTCTGTAGCCTTGGATTGGAGCCCTCGCACTTGAGCATCGTGCCGTCGTCCTCGGGTTGTGGATAAAACGTCAGCGTGGATATGACTCTGCCATTGCCCTGGCTCGTCGACAGCTGGACGCGGGATGAGTGGCAGGGATTTAAGGGGAGAGAGAGAGAGATAAGGGAAATCGATTAGAGAAATGCCCGGTGGTCGGTGGCAACCGGTGGCAGGTGGACTGACGCCTCATAAATAAGGGGCAGGCCAAGGCGAAGATTGAGTTAGAGTCTCTGGCCAAGAGGGAGAGAGAGCTTACCATTCCACGTTTGAAGGGCCGATTATTCTGCGTCCATTTGATTTCCGTGTCCGGCACCGAGCCGGCCACAATGCAGGTGAGATTGTACTGGGTGTTCGAGGCGAAGACCTTCAACTTATTGGTTAAATTGACTGATGTGGGTTTGACTGTGGGTGGGTTTAAGGTTTAACAGGATTAGAGCCGTGACTCGCCATATTGACTCGGTGTGTGGGTCCACTCACGTAGCATTTCGATGCGGATGCTGCGCTCCACGGGCGCCACCAGCTTCGTGTTGGAAGCCTGACAGCGGTACGTGTTGTTCAGGGCGGATCGCGAGATTTGGGCCACCTCCAGGCGGTTGACGGTCACATGGCGGCCCATGGAGACTCCGCTGCCCGCCTCCAAGGTGCGCGTACCGTTCAGCCAGGTCACCGTTGGCTCCGGGCGGCCTGAAAAAAGTTCACAATCATTTTAAGCACCAATTTATGGTTTTATCTTGGATTTTACCATTAAAAGTGTGTGTTTATATAGGTTTATAAGGTGGAAATATTTAAATAAATATATATATTCCACTAAACCAGGCTATCTTTTTAGAGTTTTTAAATAAACTGAGTTGCTAAAGGGGCTTATTTTTATAAAAAGGCTACTAGCATCTCCCTCTACAACTTAAATTCAAATTTAAATTAATATTTAATGCATAAATTAATTTTAAATTTCTGCGCCAAATGTTTTTTGTATTTTTTGCCTGGCCCCCAAAGTTTTCCACTCATGCATTATTAACCCGCCCCCGCCAGCTCGTCCGCCCGTCTAGCGAGAGTTTTCCCGAGGTGGTTTTCTAACGGAAGCGGCGTGACCACAGAGCCGCGTTCGAAAATTTATGACCGAAAAAAAAGTGAGGGAAACTTTCAACATTTTAATGATAATGCGCATTTAGCAGTGTGTACCCAAGGCTTTTAAAAAAGGCTTAGCCAGCTTAACTAGCAAAGTTGGGGGCCCTGGCCGGGAGGGGGATGGTTGGACAGATGGATGGACCAGGCAAAGGGTCGCCGTCGCCGACGAAACGCATAAGCGTGAATATTGAATTAGTTGGTTTTTGGGGGAAAGTTTTTGGGGACATGCTGATGACCCTCGATGGAAAACAATGCCGACGGAAATGGGGTAGATTAAAAAGGCAAATTTAGACACATATTTATGCGATTGGAAAGCGGATTAGTGTATCACAAAGCCATGTGACTAGCCCAGCATTCAATTTGAAATAAATCATAATATTAGGCTCTAATTAAAAGGGGATTTACAAAATCATAGAAGCCATTTTCCAAAAATATACACTTTAAATCATTTTATAAGTACTCAAAGGCTGAAATTATGGATTGCAAAAAGGGTAAACTGAACAAATTAAAAGGATAAAGTATTTTAAAAAGCTTGACAAAGTGCTGAAAACCTTGATAGTCTTTATATATTTATTCAATTTATTTATAGATCAACAAATATTGTTTTTTGTACGTGAAAGTGACTTTAATTAAGGCCTTCGTGAATCATAAATATAAGGAAATAAGGAAATCACATTTCTACCTGTCCAAACTGACTCAACGAGCGTAAATATTAAATTAAGAGAATATGACTTGGCTATATGTTTGAGTGAGCATCGATTTATCCCTCTGAGTAGTGACCGGTCGATGCAGTTTTCGGAATCCCGGCATTTCAATTGAAATTCTGCAATCACTTTTTCCCTTTGCTCGGAGAAAGTGGAAGGGAAAGGCATTTCACTCGCTCACATATCACAAATGTACGAAAATATTTTTAATCCGTTTAAGTGCCCAAAAGCTTCGGGCCCCGGATCGCCTGCTGCCCCTTGTCCTACCCATGGCCAATGGGTTTGCTTTGGTTTGGGCCCATTAAGTGAGCCAAGTGAATGCGGCGGAAATGAGCAACAATAGCAACAAGCAGCTGGGGATTGGCATAGGTACACCGCAAAAAAATGTGTCACCTTATAAAGCTTTGCCTTCTTAATTAATCTATTTAACACTCTCTAAACTAAATTCTAGACTGCCTGGAGCGAATTTCAAGCACTTTTTTCCTCTCTAACCTATAATTTAGCTTATGTTCTCTAAGGAAAAATGTTTTTAAAAGATTCCTAGATCGAAAACAATTTAGAAAAAAAGGGAATACAATTGTAGTTCTTTTTTCCCCAGTGCATTAGGTCCATAAAGACGAGCAGGGGATTTGGGGGTGAAGATTGGCGGGTGAAAGTAGCTGATAGCTGGAGTGTGGACTTGGGAATTTACTGCCCCGACTCAGCCAGAATTCTGGCTGATTGCAAAGGATACTCGGCGACAATAAGCCAGCAGGGACACACGCACACACACACACACGCTACGCCGAAAAGTGAGGCAGGATGGGAGTGCAGAGATAATAGACAAATAACAGTTTCCCTGCGGCATTTAGCTGGCTTTCACTTCAGCCCCATTCCAGCCCCAGGTTCCAGTTCATTTCCCTTTCCCTTCTCCCCCCCTCACCCCCAACAAGGCCACCCCCCATTCCGCCCACTTCCTTTTGTGTAATGAAGACAGCGCGCGTTTGCCATTTGCTAAGCCATACTTACGCTTGTTGACAATTGCTGGCCGGACAATGCTCCTCCGGACTCCGGAGCAGGAGCTGACGACGGCTCAGGGGCTGGGGGGCAGGAATATGCAAAGGACTGCGGGATCTGGAAACTGGACACAATGGATAACCCGGGCCCCTTTTATGGGGGCATGCCTAGATTAGCTTTTTATTGCCGGTATTAATTGCTATTAGTCGAAGTTAATAAACTTGATAAAGCAATTTGGCATTTGGCGTTTATGGTGGTCGGGTCCTTGGTGGGGTGGTATGATTAGTGGCTGGCCATAAAAATGGCGTCAGGATTTGCATTAGCTTTAATCAGGACTCGCTGCGAGCCACCATCATCCATCCAACCATCCGATCCGGTGCCGGCGCCATACCTCACCATCGCTCCGTCGACGCCATGTGGCGTTGAAATTGCGATATTAGTTAATTTGGCTTTGGGACCCCGCTCTTCCCCCTCTGCGGGAGCCAAATGAAATACGAGCATGCAGTGCGGTCTTCGAAGGAGCTAACCGGTACACCGAGAAAGTAATTCCTGCCTTAGGTCATAAAAATTAGAAAGGAAAGGGAGTCGCCTTGGGGAAATTATCAAATAATATCTTAGGTATTTTTTAATGTTACTTAATATCTCTTTCTTTTATTTACTTGTAGATAACCTAACTTACTTTATTTCCCCAAGTGCACCTTCGCTGGCAACCCGGGGCTGTGTGGAAAATGTTGCATACAAATCAGAGGCGCCGCCAGGAGCTGTGCCACCTGCCAAGAAGCGTGTCGCTCAGCAGGTGTCAAAAGCGAGTGTTGTCGCCATCGTCGTCGTCGTAGTTTCACGTTTGCCACCACCCCATGCTGCCCCACGAGCACTGAGTCCTGGGCGGACTGGCTCTTTAGCTCATTCACATGCGGTTAGTCAAAGCAGCGACGTGACGTTCAGGTGCCAAAGCAAAGCCAAGGCGCAGCTGAAATCCTTTGGCAGCACAATGCTGCACGTAAACGGCAGCAGAAGGATGCAGTTGTGGCAGAGTGGCAGCAGCCCCAAAAATCATCCAGGCAGCCCGCAAGCACCTGGCCTGCCTCACCTGCCTGCCATTCGAGAGCCGGGTCGAATAATGAGCTTGCATTTGCCAAGAGGGCCAAGAGCGGGGCTCGCACAAAGCCCAGGGATCTTGAGCCGGAATTGGGCCACTACTCGTTGGGCTCTTTGGTGATGGATTCAGGGGTTCAAGAGCAGCTTTAAAGGAGGCTTTACTTTACCTTTGCCTTTAGCCAGTTTCCCTTTGCCATTATGTAATGAAACCTCTTAGATAGTGTCAACTAAACAAGCAGTTCAATGAACTGTGTCCTGTCTGCAATAATTAACTAAATTCCCCTCTCAGAAACGGACTTAAAAACTTTCGCCAGCCTCAGTAAGGACTTTCTCTCACTTCCAATGGCAAATTTGAACTTAAAGCTCGGCGAAAACCAGAGGGAAAAAAAGAGAAGGCTGCTAGTTGACATGGAAAATGCCTGGGGTGTGTGCCGAAAATATTGTTGTCAGAAAAGTTAATGATTTATAATGCTGATGTCGGGGCATTCGTCGTCGTCGCCATCGCCAGTTCCGTTGGGCTGGGTTCGCGTTCAGTATCCATGGGGGCTCAGTCATGCGAGGAGGCACCCTCAAGCTCTTGGCCAGAGCCAGAGCCAGTCAGGCAACGAAGCGAGCAACTTGTACAAAAATTTTCACACTTGCCAGTTGAAAAAAAAAAGAAGAAGCAAGCCAGTGAAAAGTTTAGGGGATGCGGTCGATAGGGGCGTGTGTGGGGGAGCCTCTCCGTTCACCTTGGGGACCTCTTTAAAGATTTACGATGCCGCATATGCCTACAGGTCATGGCTTGGCCAATGGATGTGGTGGCGTGCACAACAAAAGCACGCCAGACGCTGGAAAATTGTTGCATTTTCCTTTTGAAAGCAAACTGGCACTGACAGGGCAGACGATGTTGTCGGTGTCTGCGGAGCGGCAATGTCACCGCAGACTTTGACATACATTTATTTTTATTATTTACGATGACTTAGCCAGGCTTGTACCCCGTCCCCTGTCCCTCACTCTACGCCCACAGCCTCCTCGGTCACGGCTGGGGCCCTATCTGAAGCTTTTCATCTTTAATTCTTTAAATAGACTGACAGCGTCGAGTGGGAAAGGGATGCGAACGGAGTCTCTGATTGCACCGAGAAAAATGCATGCAACTAGTTCATATTTTTTGGGAACATTTATCACCCACAGTGCACAGTTGACGGAAATGAATTTTACTTTGCTTTTGTTTCAAGATATTTGATGAATATCTTTGTGTTGCAACGAATATTTGCCGCTTTTACAAAGGCCCCCCAGTGGTCGCCTTGTCAAGTGCATATCAAATTGGATCTGGCTAAAAATCAATAAATACCTGAAAAAGTATAAAACCCAAATAAAGGAAAGAGCAAAGCAAATACATAAATATTTTATAAAACAAATGCAATCGAGTGCGGGACGGGGCGTAAAGTCGCGCATCCATATTGGCTTTCCTCTAATAACTGAGAGAGATATTGTAGGTGCCGAAAATTCTGGCAGCTGGGACAGGGCGTGGCCATAAAGGCTTTTAAGTTTAGTTAAGAGCTTACACATATTATGGAGATTTAATAAAACGAATTTCAGGTGGATAAAGCTATGTAAAGCCAAGGTTTATGAGTGAGTTATTTCATGTCTTTCAATTAAATACAAATTTATAATATTTCCTATTTATTTTTAGCTCTAAGAAGGTTACTCTTTGTTTCTGTGTAAAACTGAATTCGCTTGCGTTTCTGTGCCGACCTTTCGAGCTTGATGGCCTTTTGTCTGAGTGCCACATTTATGTGGCTGAGTGTACGTGTATGCGCTGGTGTCGTTTATCATGATTTACTTACCGCCACGCACTTCACATGTCAACACAATATTATCGCCCTCGAGCAATGGACCCACAGCGCCGGCAACATCGCGACCGGAGGCATCGTACACGAGTATTTGGTGCGGAGGAACTGCCAAGAGAGGAGTGTAGATGTGGTTATAAAAGAGATGCACTAAGAGCAACATATTTTCTGAGGCGTAACTTGGGAGTATTGAGAATAGACACGACACTTAACACTGGACTTTTTGAATTTCATGAAATTTTAAACTGATTATTCGACTCAGTTCGTGAAATCAAGGGTTAAGTTTGTCCTAAAGACACACTCGTTATTTAGGCAACTCGTGAAGATAGTCTCGGTGATTTCTCCGAGTGTCCTTCACAGAGCTCTGCTTAATGACAGTGCACTGCCTTTAGGGGGTACTCACCAATGACCGTTAAATTAATTCTATGATTACGCGTGGGCGAGTTCTGGAAGTCGACGCGACAGCGGTAGACCTGTTGAGGGAACACAATAAAAAAAAATATACAATAACAGAGAGCGAAGCTTTTCGGGGGCCCGGTAATGGCCCGGTTTGAGCCACTTACGCCCTCGTCATCCAGCTGAATGTTGTCCACCGATAACTTGGCCGGCTGCTGTCCGGTAACAAAATACGCACGTGGCCCAAACGAGTTGGTGTCCGACCAGTACAGGGCCTTCTCGAAGGGCCGTCCTCGCACATCGAAGCTGGAACGAAATGGATACGGGAAAAGGAGGCGGAAAATGTGTTAAAAGTTGCCTAAGTAGTTGCTCCCCAGCAGCTATCTCTGGATCTACGGCCGCTGGGGAAATGCAAAAAAAAAAAAGACAAAAAAGTAAATAAAGGGAAATAAAACCAAAATATTGACGATAAGTTGTGTCAGCAATTGCCTCCCAGAGCATTTCGGATGCCGCCGCGAAGGTCGTAAATTTTAATGCGATGTGGAAGTTCCGAGGGGGTGAACTTATGCTTGGAGCATATGAAAAATGGGGGAACCATTTTTCAATTCAATGTCTTCTTGCGGTGAACCGAAGGTGGTTCTTCCCCCATTTCAACTTTAGATTAAACGTTGGTAAAGGATTTTCTCGGTTATAAAAAGTGAAGTTTAAAAAATAGTGAAGTGAGGATCAAATAAATTGAGAACTTAAAGAGTTATTGAGATTAAGACCTCGGGAAACTGTAAACCTAAAAACAACCGCTCGAGTCGAGGTCGCATTCTACCAGGTTTATGTCTTAAAGCCTCCAGAGAGAGAGTCCGACCACTAAATAAACCCAACAACTTATTGGGCCTGCCTGGGCTGTTACTTCTCCCCGCCTCAAGCCATAAATATTGGATGGAAAATTGTAAAAAACGACACGGCTTGGGCCTGAAATTTCACGCGTCTACGAAATGACCCTTTTCCTGTGCCCGATGTTCCAGCCAAGTAGGGCCGGGACCGGGGCCGGGGCCGGGGCGAACCCCGCCCGAACATAAATTTGCACGCAACTAATTTCTTCCGTTTCGCATTATTTTCGCAGCCCGGCACTGAGAGCCAGCAAACGTTTGCAATTTTGCGCATTAAAAAGCCCGACGTGCTATCTTTGGCGCTTTTATTGTATTTGTTAATGTCCGTCTGAGGGCTTTGGACGGACGCCCAGCCCCTGTCCCTGCGACACGCCGTAAATGACTTGACGGTGGCACAAATGTTCCCACAATTCTTTTTCCTGCACTCGCAGAAATTTAGCTAGAGTTGTCTGATATGAAATATGCACTCTCCTTAGATGCCTAATTCTCTATTAAGACAACTAATATATATTTAACCTTAATAAAGTTTAATCTATTGTAGGATTTATAAATTCCAATTCTCATCCAAGCTAATTAGTTTTCTCCGAGTGTGTGTCTTTCTAGTGACCCACACACCAGCATGTCGTCTTTGCACAGTCATCGCAAGTTGTGTCCTTTTGTTGTTTCCGCCGTCGTCGTCGTCGTCGTGCAGTCTGTGCTATCTGAGGGTCCTTCCAACTCCCCCCGACCCACATCCTCGCGTTGCGGTTAGCGAAGCGGTTTGTCATTGTGCCGGCTGCCAGGATTGTTCGCGGCCTCCGCCCGGCGGCCGTATTGTTTGCGCCTTTAAGTGGTTTTTTATCATTTCGCCGCTGACACAATTTATATCCGGTGCTCATATTTCTTATGCTTATCACTGCGAAGGACCCTTCCCCTCCTGTGCCGGCGCCGTGTCATGTGTTTGGCCATTCCTCCAATTGTGTTCAAAGTGCAGTAAGCCATGCGGCGAATAAATTACGGCATCTAAGCCTTTCCCAAAGCCAGGGCACGTTCCCTAATTAGCCTAATTAAATATATGCGCGAGAATGTAAACATAACGGACTGAGAACTCCTTGGGAAATTTCCTTTTTCAAAACTGCGTTTCAAGATCCTGCTTTTAATTTTGCGCATTTGCAAACAATAGAGAAACGCCGAATAGTCAACAAAGGCAGGAGGAGGAGCACTGGCGATAAGGCAAGGTGGACTGGAGTGGAGTGGCACGGAGTGGAGTTTCCTCTGCCTTCACCCAAATATGGCCCGGGCGCACTCCTCCTTGCCCTCTGTTGACGTTGTGTTTTCCCGTTGTTGGCCTTAGGAAACAATAATGCCAAGTTTGCACAATAAGCAAAGCGGCAAAGAAAATGGCAAGGCAAGGGACAGCAGGACACACAGGGCAGGGAACAGAAAACAGAAAAATAAACGCCAAATGCGAGGGCAGTAAAAATTGTAAAGCAGAAAAACAGAGAAAAAAGCAAATGGTTAGCAAGAGGCGAAATGAAAGTGGGCCAAGCCAAGAAAGGAAGACAACATTGTGGCAGTTGCAGAAATGTTGACTGTCGTCGTCGTCGGCGGCGAGAAAGGCCAGAAGATAGAGAAAGCGGAGAAGAAAGTCCAGGAGAGAGGGCAGTGCTCAGGAGACAATTGGACGCGACCACGCGACGTCCGTTTGAAGAGTTTGTTATGCACTTAAACAAATTTTCTCAACTATTTTCGTTTTTTACAAACCATATATCTATATTAAAAAAAATAAGTTCACAAAAAAATACAGTTACTTTTAGATTTGTACAATTATTTGTTAAGTCAGAGCTGACCACACAGAGCACCTGGGAGCTCTTGAGGCATTCGGATAGCGCACGAAGCCTGCCGACGCTGGCCGAAGTGTCTCCTCGCGACTCCCGAGTCGCAGTCTGGGCATCTAAGCGAGCGGAATTTCTTTATTAAACCTCATAAAATAAAATGGAATGCTATATCTTGAAATTTCATGTAAAACCTATAAAATATGTTGTATAAAAAAATAGTTTTTCTGCTTGTGTACCTGTCTCGTTCACATTGGCGTTCTTTCATTCACTCAGTCTCAGTCTCTTACTTTTCCTTTGTCTATGGTCTGCTTTTTTCCAACAATTAGTTGAGTTTTATTTATTTTGCGTTAATTGGTAGCACTTTATCTTCGGGCTGAATGAATGAGCTGCGTTCTTTAAACAAATCCCGAAGCGAGACGGACCTTGAACTGGTCGGTCGTTGCATGGGTTTGGTAATTACGCTTCGGCTTTTTTCGGTGGCTTGGGCACAAACTTTCGGACCTGGGCCGCCGCCACGCCCCCACCTTCGACCTTCGACCCTTCCCCCCGAAATCCAATATCAAAGCAAGCTTCTCATTTGCCATTTAATGTTATTCTTTTTTGTTCGGTCTTCAGTTTGTAACGCTTGCGAAATCCTATTCAAAAAGATTGCAAAAGGGCTAAGCGGGGACAGGACCGAGGAGCTCACCCAAAAAAAAAAGTGAAAAAAACGTGCATAAAAAAATAAAAAAAAGGACCGAAAACTTTTGCACTCACAATATCCATTGAATAATTTTATGACAATATGTGTCAGAGCATGTCGGTGTGTGTGTGGGTGTGTGGGAGGGGGTGTGTGAGTGTGCGTCGGTATTTTCTGACAGTTTAAACAGATGCTGCTGTCGTGTGAACCGTTTTTTGGCCGTGATTCATCTCTCGACTGCTTGATGCTCATTACTTAATTTTGGAAAATTGACTGACGACAAGGATTAAAGTATTTTTAAGCTATATTAGATAAAACCCTATAATTCTGGCTTATTTTTGTAAGAATATAAAAATTCCTGATAATTTATTTGCACAAGTTGGCATTATAATTGATATAATTGATTTAAGAATAATTGATATAATAAGAATATATTTTTTAGTGATTTAAGTGCTCAAGTGGCAGGAAAGAGAACATATATATTTAACACTTGAGCTATTATTATTCTTCCATTTACCATTTATAAATAAAAATGTTTTCAAAATTACAAAATACATATTTTAAAGAATTAAAGCTGCCTTTTCGAAATAAATTCATTGAACCTTTAATATAGACATAACTGCAAGGATATTCAAAGTTACATAGGCTTCCTTCCTCATTTGTGTCTCTATTAACTCTTGGTATCTTGGCTCTTTTTAAAACAATATTTGCATATTGAAAGCCTATTGTTATGATTATTATTTTTCATTTATTATTTCATTTGGAGTCGTATAATTTTTAGTAGCAAATGACTGTTTACTGCCGTAGATATTCCCTTAGAGGATCGTATAAGTTTTACAACTTAATCCTATCCCATTTACAGGGTACCATCGCGAGGTAATCCAACTATGCCGAGCATGACAAAAGGCAATAAACTATGAGGGCATGAGGGTCTGCTCGACATACGACCCACTTTGGGCGCTTTGCACACGAACGAAATTAGACAGGTGAGAATAGGCGCTCGCATATTGTGCTCCACTACTCACTCAGGTGTACATATACGTATATATTGTCTGGCGGCCCCTATCAAATTATGCATAAAGAAACCCTATCGCTCTCTGGACCTGGCAACAATTTCCCCGCCGGAGCGCCAAAAAATGTATGCTCCGTAACTCGGCAAAAGTGGCAACAAATTTAAAATTGGTTTCCACGCAGCGCCACACAAACCCATACATACATAGTTACATTCGTGCAAACAAAAGAAACACAGCACCGGGAGAAATATGAAACAATAATAACACCAAAAAAAAGGGGCTGTTTACACGCCCCCATATACACGCACACCCAGGCACACACACACACACACAACGCAGACAAAAGTATGCAAATGGTTTTACTGCCCCTTTGTTTTTCTCCTCTTTTTTTTGGCATGTGTATTGGTGTTATTATGGAGCCATGCTGTGTAATATCTGTAAATTTCTTTTGTTATTGCCAACAACAGTTCTGGCCCGACTCCTCCTCGCTCCCGACTCTGGGCTCCCAACTGCCCCGCCAATGGTCGAGGATCTCCTCCCTTTGCCACGCGGCGGTGTTGACATTTGTTGGCATCATTCCACACATTGTTGCCGCTGGTGTTGGTTTTTGTTTGGTTTTCGCTTCATCTTCTTCTTAACTTTTACTATATAATTTGTAGCATATGAATATATGAAGGAGTCAGCCCCTCCCCCCTGTCCCCTCTGAAAAAAAGCAGAAACAAAGAACGTAAACAACGCCGTCGTCGCCGTTGTGCTCGCTGGCCAAGTTCAAATTTATGCAGTGTCGCCCAATAAATTCCGCAATAAATTCAAAATAAAACTTTCATCTTGGTTGCCTATTTGGTTTTCGGGTTTTCATGAGTGTTTTGTTGCCGCAGGTTGGAGTTTCGGATGCGAGAACCCACTCAGGGTCGGAATTAAGAGAAGATTGGAGAAAGGGATTTTATTCTTTGGTTGAGGACTGATTGGGATCTAGTTTTCTTCTTTTATTAAATAATATAAATATCATTTGAATACATATTAATTTATAGATTTATTCAGGCTTTTAATTGTACATATTTATTTATGTTTGAACAATCATAATTAATTCCTTGTAAATCAAAAAAACATAACATAAATTTTTAATGGCGGGAATTTGAAATAAGAACCGATTAGGCAAAGCAAAACGGGAAGTTCATTTCCCAGAAATTTGAAATTACTGCAAAATGTCTTCCAATTACCCAAATCGAAGTCATTAAAAGTTAATCCTGACGAGAGAGTGAAAGAGAAGTTTGATAATCGGCCGCTTCCCCCTCTCGTCCTCGAATACACAATCGCTGTGAAGATTGGGCCCCGGACCATTTCCTCCGGATGGTGACCAAGTGGTGAGCCGACACAGAAAATCCCAGCGTTGGCATTTCCCAGTTTCAGTGGAAACCGGAGCTTAGTGGCGGTAAAATCGATTTGCATGCGCCGCTTGCATTTCCGCTTTCACACACGCACACGGACCTACACCCACACAATTGCATATACATTTCAAACTTAATTACAGTTTTAAATATCCCATCTAACCTGAAATTCGCGCAAAGTGCCCCCGCTGCTCCCCCGCCACCCGCTTCCTGCTTGCCACTTGACGCTGGCCGCTCGTAAAAAGCCCCGAAAATGCACGCGACTTAATTGCCTTTGGCCCACGACTTTTCGCTGTCCTTCGCTATACACTGATCAAAATAATGGCCCAGGAGTTGGTTGAAAATATAATAAATAAATAAATAAAATAGTTAAAATAAGTAAATAAATAAATAAAATATAAGTTAGTAAACGAACAACCCACTAAAAGATTTATTTGAATAAATAACCAGAAATCCTTTAGAGGAAACCGTTATCACAACCTTATTGGATAGTTTATTGGATAGTTTTTATTTAATCCCACATTAAACTTGTAATTTAAGTGTATCGTTTCCTGTTCCTTGCAGTGATTCCGCCATCTTCAGTTTCTCTCTTCGCTTCCGCCGGCGTTGGCCTTTATTGCCAGCCATTTTGAATACCATTTTGTGGTTTATTACTTTTGTGGCAGACCGATGCTGATTCTCAAGCAGCCATCCAGACACACACACACACACACACGACCCACACTCCCTGAGAAGCCCTGCCGCGAGTGCACCTTCAATTGCCTCCCTCGCTTCCATTCCCATTACCAGTCCCCCTCCCAGTCTCAGCCCCGCTTCCATCCAGATCAGACTGTATTTATTGGGCGATTTCCAGGCGGCTGCCGGCGATTATGGCAGTTAGCGTGGCACAGGGATTATCCCGCCTTTGACAGCCAGTCCTGCTCTGGCTGCTCCGGGCTCAGTGCAGGAAGGACCGCAGCAGGACACACCCATCCAATCCAATCGCAGCGAGTTTCATTATTCATGCCACGAAACCCACGGATAGCTGGCAGACAGCAGACAGCAGCCAGCAGCCAGCAGCCAGGTATATCCAGCTCTAGGTGAGCTTTAAAAATCAATTAACCTTGATTGTGGGCCAGGCTCAAAGTCCATTGCAACCACTTTAATATTTACGCCAGGTATGAGAGGGTATATACGCTCTAAGGGCATTTCCTAGAGCCAATATTTCCTTAATATATTAAAATCGAAGATAATTGGGAGGGATAAAAAGGTTTCATTAATCTCTTTTCCATAAAGTATACATACTCTTAATCAGCATCATCAGAAAATTTAATTTACAATTACCAGGTACTCAATGAGCTTAAAATAAATCCTTACAACGCCCATGCACTTCCTTCTTTTTAATTTTAATTGTTTTATTCATGGCTTCATCTTCTCCTGATCGCAGCGTGAATCGCAGTCGCCAGAGACCTTGCGCCTGCAGTGCTCTTAACTGCTTGTTGTATCGATTCAGTTGCCATTTCCTTTTGTCTTTGTTTATTATTATATTTTGTGGAGGAGCAGGATGCGAAGGCTGAGGGGTCGCCTGCCGCCCCCAATGGCTGCCATTGCCATTGATGGCCTGCAATATTGAACGTGACAGTTGACCTGTCGACCCAGAGAGCTGCTCCCGCTCCTCGTTACAGGTGGCTCTGGCTGGCTGTCATGGCAAATGTTAATTTTAATAATGGAATGCCAGGCAGGTCGCCCTCTTCCGCTTTTCCCTCTCTTTATATCCCGATTCCCGATTCATAACAAATAAATGTATAAAAATCTTATGAAAATCGCATTTCAAGGGTCAAAGTCAGCAGAAACAAATCCCAGTCAGCAATCCGACCCATAAAAATGAACCCGAAGGCCCGAAAAGGCCTAACCCTAGCAGCAATAATAATAGCAAAGGCAACAACAACTGCCTGTTGGCCAGTCAAACAACAAAGCAAAAGTTAACATTATAATTTTTAATATTTTTGCGTTTAGCCTCCTGGGCAGGACATCGTTTTGCTTGGGGGTCGGGGACGGGGACGGGGCTGAAGCTGATGTTGCCGTAGCTTTTGCCTTTGTATCCGGGTGTAAAGCTGTCAAATGCAGGGCAGCTCCTAGACAGGACTTTACACGGGGTATTTGTGCCGGAGAGTGGTGTGTGTGTGTGTGTGTGCAAGGGAGAGAGTTTAGGTGCGGCTGCCAGCTGTGACGAGCCTTTGGAAATGTAGCAAAGCCTGTTCTGCCAAAAAGGATGTACGACACTGGGGGAAAAGGCAGAGATAAACACTTTTTAAATTCAAAATTAGGTTTTTCAAGGCTTCTTTACAATTTAAGTATCTTTAAATCGGTATATATTTTTATATTTTTCGTATATCTCGAAACCCAGCATATATTTTTTTGGAATATTTAAGCTTTATGTCCTTATATTTATTGCTCGATTATAAACCTGCTTTTTTTTTCCATGTACAACTATGGAAAACCTTGGGGTCTCCCGCCCAGTGGGTCCTCTTTATCCTTACGTCTCCCTAGTCCCTCTTTTCGTCCTTCACATGCTGCTTTCAATTTCGGCGCCTTTTCGGTTTTAGCTTTTGGTTTTGATTCTTTTCTAAGCCCCATTCTGCTCCCGCCTCTCTTCCTCCGTCGTCGTGTCCTTCGATTTCACGCAGAGCTGGCAATTTTACACCGCAGCCCAGGTCCTGGCCGGGGTCTTTTCTTCTCTTTTTTTTCCTGTCTCCTGTGCAGCTGTTGCTGTTGTTCTTATTTTCGTTTTCGTTCTTGTTATTTATTTGCTTAAATTTCGTTCCCATTTCTTTTTTTTTTTGCCTCCGCTGACTTTTCCTGGAAAGGAAATCGAATTCGAATCACTTTCGGATATTTTTGGTTATAAAGTCGGAAATTTTGGGCGACATTATTGTTTTGGATATTTTTCTAGTTTTCCGTCTTGCCGTTGTTCTCGTCCGGACCAAACACTCGCCTCCGTTTTCCCATTTTCCTGTTTTCCGGCTTTCCTCATCTTTTCCTGCTTTGTCTGGTCTGAAATTTATTGCTTCCAATTGAGTGCACGAAACGGCAACAGCAACAACATCAACAAGGATCAGAAAAGGAGAAAGAGAGAGAGAGAGAGCGGGCGTCCTGCTAGCAGGACGACTCGTGAACAGCTCGCGCTCGCCCTTGAGATACACGTGCGTTCGTACGTATCCATATCCATATCCATATCCATGTCCATGTCCCCGTCGTTGTCTATGTCCTCATTCCCGAGAGCCCACCCCCGCTGGCAACATATTGAAAAGGAAGCACATGTAAGCAAAATTGACAAGGCTAAAGGATATCGATGTCTGCTTATAATGTGCAACATATTAAACCTAAGCACACGTTCGCCGAGCGAGCTCTATAAATAACAGCAGCAGGAGTTCGAGGACATCGACATCGCTGGCGGCAGTGGAGCTCTCCCTGTCCCTCCGCAGGACTCGCCCCCGATCAAAGTTGCCGCCAAAACAGTTTTCACTTTGGATGCCATTATTTTGCTGGCCCGCTTTTCACCTCGGATGTCCTTTGCCTCGGGCCCTGCGGCTAATATATGAGTCCATGTCGCCCTGTGTGGCCCGCCTGTCATGCCGTTGCTTTGTTTTGCTATGACCCACTCCCGGAGCATGTCCTGGCCCTAGTTCCGGGACTAGGCATATGCGGCAAGGCACACTGGCCGAAACTAGACAGAAATTAGGTAACTAAATGGGAGATATCTTAAGATATATTATCGAGAAAGCTCTACTAAGTATTTATCTATAATTATATTATATTTTCAAATGTTTTATGTGAGGAAAACGTGTAAGTAGAGTGCTTTCCTTGCGCTTTCTCCCAGTGTAGTCCCCACTCGGGCCGACCCCAGTTGAGTTGATATTGATGATGTTATTAAAATAATAAATTATTTGAAAATTATGAACTGCTGCCATTTCTCATGAAGCTGTCGGGTCTACTGAGGAGGTGCGGTGCTTATAAATCAAAAGGTGGCCAGGACTCCGACTGGCTGGCCATCCGCCTCCACAGGGCGGAACTTCTGTCAACCGCACAGACACATATACTCGAAATATACTCGAAATCTCAAAGAGACTATGAAATTAGCAAGTACCTCTATTAAAATTAGGCTGCTTACCTGTAAAGCGGCTTGCCGGCACTCTCACGGAACCAGAGAACCATATACACCCGATCGTCCTTCGCCTCCGGCTCGATGTCGCAGGGCAAGGATGCGGTGCGTCCTAGAACGGCCTCCACGGCGACTGTGGAAACTGAAAGGCAAAAGGGGGAGAATTTAATTACAAGTGCACTGAAAATGATAGTAGAGGTGATGAATTATATTTATAAATATAATAAACAGGTATATAGCTTAAATGGTACCTGAAGGATATACTGGTTCTAGCCCCGAATTGATCTGCTTACAGAAAGTAAATTAAAGCATTTAAAATAACGTTTTAGTCTATATTTAACTCATCGGATTATGAGATTTCTTTCTACACTTTCCAAATATTTATTTCCCCTCTTTCCTATGCTCAGCCTTTTTCCCTTAGTGTATCATTACCGTTTCCACCTAATGCAATTGAATGAAACGACAGGTGGGGGCGGCTCTTTTGAAATGTCATGACAAAACTATTGCCAAAGTCATTAACACAATATGAAAATGTGCTTTTTCCTTTGCGGCCGGGGCTGAGCCTTTGTGGGTGTTGCCGCAATTACTTCGAATCGACTCGACTCGACTCCGACTCCGACTCCGACTCCTTGGTCGATTTCCTAGCAAATGTCAACAAAACGCTGCCTTTTAAGTGTCACGTTGAGACGCCCGTTCCACAAACACGGAGCACGCAAGGCGGCGGCGGCGGCGACCGCACGACAACCTCAAGGCAGTCGAAGGACCCAACCTCCGAAAAACCGCCCACTAACCCAGCTCCAGCTCCAGCTCCAGCTCCTTTCAACCGCAATAGCCGCTGACGTTCAGCGTTGTAGTCGCATAATCACAACCAAGTACGTGAGTGGGAATATTAATGCCAAATTGAAGCCAACGACAAGGACAACGACAACGACAACGGCGGCGATGACGTCGCAATGGTGATGACGATGACGACGACGATGGCCGGTCTGCGATTTCAGGGCGGCCTCGTCTTTTGCATTTAAACTGCCAATTGATGTCACTGGAAATAGATAAATGCTAAGGGCGTTGCCTTCGTTTCCGGATGGCTAGGACCCACTCCAGCTCCCAATCCGCTATCCGCCATCCAATCCTGGCAAATGACAATGGATTAAAGTTGGCTGGCTGATTTCCCTGTTGCGATGTGACAGTTGAGTTAAAGCCCTTAATTGTCCTTTGGCGTGAGGAGGATCAAAGCGGTCGAAGGAGGCGGCACTTTAGTTCAGCTTACTTGCCTTTGTCGTCACAATGTCGTCAGGAGTCGCCAGGAATCGCCAGGAGTCGTAAATTAATAAGGAAACATGAACTGTAAATGCATAGCCGTCAATCAGGCGGATGAATAAAACATTAATGGGCCCACGAGTTGCTTAATTCTGAAATATACAACTCTCAAAGGAGAGGGGAAAAAGGGTCAAGCAGCTGCAAGGATATGCTAAATCATTAGCGAGAAAGAAAATCAAAGAGCTGCTGCTCCTCTAAACTCCTTAATCTGCTTACTTAATGTTCCCCCCACTGACGGAATTTGAATATCAATTGAATTCCCCATGCAAATCAGGAAAAAGAAGCACAGATATTCGCAAACGATTGACGTTTGCCAAAAACTCGCACGAATCGATTTCGAAGCGTGTGTGTGTGTGTGTGGGGGGTGGGGGGAATTATTGAAAATTCAATTGCTCACCTGTCCAGCTGTCAAAACCCAGAAACTCGAGCACATCCATCATGAACCTATTTGCAGCCCGCCCGATGCTCATTAATACCCAAAAGGGAGCCTCACAATCGTGTTACGCGTAATTTAATTTCTGCAGCCGCCAAACGAGCGAGGAATAAAAATGTCACAGCCGAGGGAAGGGACTCGCTCGGCTTGCAGACGATGCCAAAAATTGTTGACATTTATTTAATATGCGCACGTTTTATAGAAAAGCAATTCCCAGTCGGATAATTTATGGCACACTACAGAAATTTGCACATGAAAACGGCGACGACCCGCACCGCAGTCCCACCTACCGACGCCCACGCTCACAAACTGGCAAACGGACGGACTGACAAAGAGACAAACTGGCAAACGGACAGGACGACAGACCGACACACCGACTGACAATCGGACGCTCAATATACATCGTGTACACGCTACAGCTACAGCTGTATTGGTGTGTGGGCTGTCGCCGAACATGGTAGCAATTTTCGTGCGTTTGTAATTCCCATGTAAGATGTCAAATGCTCGTCGAGCAGACAGAGTTAGGCCCTCTATCAGTGGGCTGAAGCTGCCAGCACTGAGCGAAAACGGGGAGCAGGTGACTTGAGACTAAAGGGGTGAAGTCTCTTTTAGTACATTATAATGGCAGCTTAGACCCAGCTTATTTGGAAAAATAATCTGAATATTTAGAGCAATTGTATCAATAGATACTTCTTCTTGTTAACTTTTAAGAACAAATTTTAATAATAAATTTTTTATTCCGAAAACCTAGCAAATTCTTTAGTGACAGTTTAATATCTGTTGAGGATTATTATCTTCATAAACTAGCAATTTGAAGCTTATATATTATAGCAATTCACTAAAGGATAGTAGACTCTCTAGATAAACTAATAAATTCTCAATTATATTTCCTAAATGCAAGGCATAATTTTTTTAGAGTGTCCTTCTCCCGCTCTTGTCGCTGTCTCAGAGTCCCAAAAGGCAGGCGGGCTGCTGCAGCCAAATTGACATAATTTGCGATATGCGCCTCCGCCTCCGTGGCCGCCTCCATCATCTCGTCAGCTCCTCCAGCTCGTCAGAGTCGCGCAAGCGTAAGTGTGTAATGAGTGATTTGCCCGTGGGGCTCACATGGGAATCGAGGGCTGGGACGGAATGGGATGGGGAACTCCTGCTGTCCACAGACCACGGAATCAGGCGGCCAAAACCAACTGGCTGGATTTGGGACAAAGTGGCGCGTGCTGCGGCTTAGGTGGCAAGCTGCTTCTGAGGTCACCGGATTGGGCAGCCACAAGCGGCAACAGTTCAGTTACGGACAGACAAATGTCACTCCAACCCCACGCCGGGAGCTATACATGTGTGTGAGTTCGTGCATGCGGGAAAATGGGTCCATTTGGGTTTATTAGTGCAAATCGAAGGGAAAAAACTATTCTCGGATAATTATATTCAGAAGCTCGGGGCGCCACAATTCTGTCGTGCGTCTTGAGGTAAGTTTAAAGTCTCTTGTTTTGATTTTTAAATTGAATTAATTTACTTTGGTAAGAGCTAAGGGGTTTATTTATTTTAAATGTTACTTAAGCTGAAAAGTGCTCTCTTTCAAATATTTCCTAGGAAGGATACCTACAATTTGTAACCTATTTATAAAGTAAAACCCATAGGTATTGCATGTACACATAAATGCTAATAAGTAACCTAGCCTCAGTATCTATTTCCAGCTCAAAATACCCCTGTAAATGTATCTCCTTTGTCTCTATCTTAAAGTTCTAGGAAATTGGCCTTTGTGTACACACATTACTGGAGCTCTCTTCCCCATAATGTCAATCAAAACTGATATCCATGCATGTAACCTTTGGCTACATTAACGACATATCGCACCCACGTGCACAAAGGAAACACCGAGGCAAACATCTTAACGATGGAATGGGAATTTCCTGCTGGTTTCCGCTGGTTCCTCTATGTGCTGGGGTAACTTATTTTTTTCCCTGCGTTACCCAGTGTCATTTCACTTTTTATGCTGGGCTAAAGTAGAAAACAAACACAAATTTCATTTTGCTGCATGCCCTTCCCTCGCTTGGCTCCCTTCCCTACCATTTTATATATTCTTCTATTTTTTTTTGTTATGAAAATTGCCAACAGCTAGGCAACACATACTTAGCACGCAGCGGGGCAAGCAGCACACAGATGGAGGAGCGAGCGGAGGATAGATGGCACATACAGACGCATACAAGCTGACTTGGTGGCACGTCGTTCGGCGCACTCGGGTTATGCACATAGTATTTATATTTATATAGAAAAGTCGCTGTCGCCGGCACCGTCTCCGTCTCGGTCTCGCTATATAAACGAAAGAAGCTGTGAAACTTATGCAAATTGCATTTCAGTGTCTGCTCAAAAGCTCGACACAAAACACAGCGCGGCAAGAGAGCGGTAGGAGGAGGAGCAGTGGCAGCAGAAGCGGCCCAGCGCCTAAAAGTATGCAATGCTAACGCGCCTTGCTCCAAAAAGTTCTAGAAAATGCGCATAATGAAATCCAAGGCTACGGCAGCATCCCTACACTGTGATTTCAATTATCTGTGGGTTTAACAAAATAATCTTGAATGCTGCTATAATATACAAAATATTTTATTACAAATAACCTAAGATCCTTAATATTTTGAAGAATCAAATTGCCTTCGAAAGATATCAGTAAAATTCCTTATATGATTTTCAGTAGCTCCCAGAACTTGCACGTCTTAGTTTTCAGTGTGAGACTTCTTAGCTCGGCTTGACTTGGACTGGCTTGCCTTTTTCCACGTTCCAGTTTCGCGGCAACGCTTCTGCTGCTGCTGCGCTTTGGCTTAAACATCTTCTTCGTTTTCTTTTATTTTCTCTGGCGGTGTGTGTGTGTGTTGGTGCGAGTGTGTATGTGCTTAATGTTGTTGTTTAAGAGAGCGCCAAAGTTTTTCTTCTCGTTTCACGCTACAACCGCAAGGATGCCAACGACAACGAGTCCTGAGCATGGTAATTTCTGCAGGTCCTGGCTGCCTGGCTGGCTGGCTGGCTGGCTGGCTGTGTGTGTGTTATAGTGTGTGCACTTAACTGTAGACACTTGTAAAAATAGTGTGCGACTGCAGAGGCAGCCACTGATGCCGACCTGGCCGAAAGCTAAAGCTAAAGCAGGTCACGTGTGGCATAAACGTGCCATTGCGTCAGTCGTTGCTATTGCCGTCGTTGTTGCTGTTGCATTGTTATTGTTGTGTTGTCTTGGGCGTTGGAAAATTCCTTAAATAAATATACGTCTGTATGCATATATGAATGTGTGTGCGTTGGCGCCTTTTACGAAGCTCACTGGGAAAAATTACACCAAATTTGGCAGAAATTCCTCTTTTGCTCTTATCAAAATAGCCATCATTTTCAAATCGATTTAAGGTCACAGGGAGATACCTCCTAAAGTATATAATCCTGATTTTGGATAGTATATGCACAGTATATGCATGTCTGACAGTAACAAAATATTTTCCCTTTTTTCCTGCGTGTCTGTGTAATTGAGATGAAAGTTAATAGCCAGCCAGCATAGCATACTTTTGAGCGCCCAAATCGCAGGCTAACAAAATGCCAGACAATGCCAACGCACATATGCACGTACGTGTGGGCCCCGTCTGCGGATGTACGGGTGTGTGTGGGAAAGTGAATGCCACTAAAAACAACAGTACAGTGGCATTGTTGGTGCCGCTGCCGTAGTGCCTAAGTGGCACAAGGTAAAGCCGCATTGCTGCAGCCTCAGCCTGAGGTTCTCAGGTTCTCAGATTCTCAGGTTCTTGGGCTCTCAGGTGCTTTGGCGCTCAGGTGTTCGGCGTTGCCATTGCCACGCCCTCGTTTCGCTTGTGGCTGTATCTGTGTGTTTGCACTATTTGCACTAATTTAGTTGAAAAAACAAACAAAGTCCTTTGTTCAATTTTCGCCTTTCAGGCTCAAGTGGTGGAGTGAGAGAGGAACCGGCAGTGGGAGTTTGGTTACCAAATGAAAGGAAAATGTACAGGAAACGTAGATCCTTAAAGGAAATCTGATTAACTTTTAATGTTTAATTTAAATAGGCATGGTTTTATTGAGATTTCTATAAAGTTCTTTAATTTCCCATATTTATTTTGATTTATTTTAGGATTTCCTTTGAAGTGCCATGAATTTCATGGTGTGGAAAACTATAATAAATAATGATCCAATAACTAAAGTAATGTTATTAATATTTCATTTTCAAGAACTCCAAGTTAAGTTTCCTTATTTCCAGTGCATTAGTTGCATTCCGTCAGATTCTTAGCCAAAGGCTTTCGTTGTGATGCCGCTTAGTGGAGCAAGAATAACTGCTGGAAAGTGTTAGCCCATTTTCCGCTTACACCTCAAACGCACATTTTAGCCCCCTGTAATTAGCAAAGTAATTTTTCTGCGTTTACATTAAGCCGGGGCCCGTCTGCAATTAGATGCGCTTAATATTGTTGCTGTTTCTGCTTCTGCTCCTGTTTATCTTCCCAGGATGAAGCACGGCAATTAGCATGTCAATTGACAGGACCGAGTCAACAAACACAAATTCAATTTCGACATGATAAATAAAATACCAGGGCCAAGAGCAATCGTGACAGTCATGATACCAACAGTCACAAAACTGGGACAATGGCAAATACATTTACTTCTTTCTTCTCGCCCCCCTGAAAACAACGAAGGAAATAACAAGCTGCGAGGCAGGCACGCTGCCTGTCTACATTATTATTGACCTTCGGCTTTGTCGCAGATGAGTGGGTGTCTCTGGCTATTGATTTTCCATCGTTGGCACTTCAATCGATATTTGAATATGTGTGTTGCGTGTTCTGTGCCTGGGCTTTAAGTCAAGGGAACAGAGTGTCTCAAGCTCTGCCTTGAAAATATTCAAGGAAAAATAAGCTCAGCCCTTAACTTTAATTTAAGGCATGATTATTAAGCAAGTAAACGCCAGGATATGCTTGAGAACACACACACCTATCTTTTGTGTCCACTACTTCCTTATTTTTTACTATTTTTAAGAGCTTGCCAACCTCTTGTTTGTGGCGTCGCATTACTAGACGTGCTCTCCCGCCGGTCAAAAGGCCAGGTGCTAACCTGAGGCATGTGAATCAACCGGCTGGAGTTCAGATGCTGACCGCACAAACAGTGACCTCAGTTGGACTTCCTTTTGGCCTTCTGTAGTTTGATGCCTCCGATGCCAGGAATTACATCAATTACAGTGCCGGCTTTTCTTCAAACTGACCTGACCGAAAAAGTAAGAATAACGAGAAGAGCCAACCGGACCTTGCCATCGCCACTGGCCCAGTTTTTCCACTGCCACGCCCCTCCCAGAGCCCCGAGGCCCCCCTTTTCCACACTCGTCGTCGCTGGAGCTGTCGCCGTTCCACTCGTTCGCACTCGCACTGTGTACATTTGACCCGAAGTGCATTGGTCATCACGTGTGGCCATGTGTCTGCATTTGAGTGCACTTTGGTCAGCAATTATTTTACGTTGAGGTCGCATTAGAGGTGTGCGCCCTCGCAGCCAACAACGTTGCTGAGTGCGAGGGTCGATTGAGCACTAGAAGGGTACATTTTACATTTTTGTAAAGAATTTTGAGCCTTTTAAGATCTGCCTGTCGTTATCAACAATGATTTTTCCTTCCTCAAGCACAGAGGTAACATATAAAGTTGAAATGTTTCTTTAAAAGATATTTTTGTATAGAAGAAATTAAATCAAAAGATATAATTGTGTATATTGCAGCTTTGAATTATAAATTATCTTTTAAAAAAACCTACAAGTGTTCTGTAATTTTCTAATATTATCCAATCAACCCTCTAAAGCAGCTCTGGCTGGGAAAAAGCGACTCTCCCGACACACCAGAAGCAGTCAAGGCATAAAGTACAAGAGAGGTTGCCCAGATCTGCCATCCCGCCTAATGGTAGTTTCCTACACAAGGGATCGAAGAGCAAGGAGTCAGCAGGAGCAGGAGGGTGGAGATGGCCATAGCAGGAATAGCAGGATAGGAAAGATGGAAAGAGAGAGAGAGCGGCAGAAGTTGGCAGCCCGCAGGAGTAGTTGGCCACTGGCAATGGCAGTGGCGCTGTGTCCTGATCCTGGCAGTGGAACTACGGGTGCCGTGGTGCCATGGCACTCTGGCACTGGCTGGCAGCATATTGAAGTGCTGTTCGACGCCAGCATTTTGCAGCTGCATTGTCATGTCAACCGATAAATTCACACATACGTGCCCGCATACCAGCAAACAATTGGCACCTTTGGCTATCCTTTTTATACCCAGGCACTCGAAGATTACAGGGGCTGCACCGAATTCGTGGTAGTCCTGGCAACTGGATGTCTGCCTCTCTATTGATAGTGATGGATATCGGATTCGATAAGAGGTTTGATATAAATTGAAAGCCCTTATATAAAGGTATAATAAATTAAATTAATAACTATACTAGCTGTAGCTGCCAGGTATTCCATAGTCTGTACCCTCGACTGTCACGATTATTGTCGCTTTTTTCCTCATCGTTTGGCCACGTCGCAATTGCAAGTTGAAGTTCGAATTGGAGCAGCTGCTCGATGCTCGAGAACCCAAAAATCCAGATCCAGAGCAAAGTGTGCGCACTGAACTGTTAGTTATGTTTGCTGGCAGGCAGCAGGCGGCAGTCAGGCAGTCGGCCCACGGGTCGCATACGTAACGTTTCCGCTGCTTGACTACTGAGCGGAATGTCTATCAACTCAATATGTGTCCTTTTTTTCTGGCCAAAAGGGCCTTCGTGTGCGTGGAATCGCGGCAACAATGATAATAGCGCCAATTGACAGTCCTGCCCAAACTGTGTGCGCGGCATAATTTAGTGGCATCATAAAGCTGCCGCAAAAAACAAACCTGAAGCTAAAAAAACACGCCTAAGGGGAGTTCCGCAGCCAGTTTAATTACACAGTTTGCCATAAAGCAATTTAAATTGGAATGCGCCAGCAATATGACTGCTATATGCTCTATTTTTTATTATAAACATCAGTTTATAAAGCCGCAAGCAACTTTTGTAATATTTTATTTATTACAAATGCTTAATATTTTGTAACTTCTTAGTGTTTCATTTTTAATGCTGAGGTAAAAAAAATCAGTAAAACCTGAAAGTTTATGAATAGCTTACGTATGCTTCATACCCTTCCTAGATTATTTTTTACATTTTGATTAAATTCTCAACTCGTTTTATAATGATGGAAATTGTTTATTTTTCCCATTAATGTGCTGACACATCGATGAAACTGTGAAATGTTTTTTATTTTCTAAGAACACATAACTAGTTATTGGTAGCTGTGGTAGTGTGCTGCATAAATAAATTAACAAGAATGGCGAGATATTATTAATCTAAGATGTTATCAAAGAGCTAATCATTTACTCTCTGACTACATAAAATTGTCTATGCAAGTGTTAAAAGTAAGCTGGCTTGCATTTTAAATTAATCCTTAATAATGCAATTATTCTAATTATTCCCGCACCCAGCTTTATAACCATCAAGTTTTTATATTAATTTTAAGCGTGTCCCTGTCGCCAATTAATTCATTAATTCAATTTATGACGACCACAGTCAAAGAGTGTAAGTCGCTTGTTTGCTTGAACAGCAAAAAGTTATCCACTTTCAGGCCCCGAAAAAACGTTGGTTTTAAGCATGCATGAGGATCCACTGTGTTCCGGGTTTTTGGCCATAAAAACAATGTTTGCATCGGGCAAAAAATCTCACTGATTCGCTGCACTAATTGAAGCCATACAAATGGGCATTATATTGGCATTATTCCATTCATGGTGGGATTTCAGCTGTTGTTAATCAGTTTTAATTACTCCGCCCGCCATTTGTAATGTGTGTGGGGGGGAGGAGGGTGTGTTATATAGATTACAATGTGTGCAATTTGGAGAACCGCATGCACTGTGGCCATATAAAAAGCCGCAGCATACTTGAGCCGCAGCTTCAAAAAGTTTTTTGCCGAAAATGCCTATGGCAAACATTTTGGCAAAGATTTTCGCCGAGCTCTGCGATTTGCAGACAGTTAGACAAGGCAAAAGTTTTTCGCCCCGCCTCCTTGGGGGCTTCCAGTATGTGTGTGTGAGTGTGTGTGTGTTGGGGGGCGTGGTCGAGTGTGTGTGATGCAGTGGAATTTGCAATTATTGCCGCTTAGCACAAAAATTCCTCGCATGCCTGCGTGCCCACATTGAAAGTAGCAACTTGGCAAAATTATTGTCAAGAGTTTTTGGCTTCACACACCCCGCACACCAAGCACACACACCCCACACACACACACAGCCGCAATGAATGACAAAAATGAATTTTAATAAAGTTGAACAAATATTTGCATATTTGCCAGGGCGCTAAAAACTTTCATTGACTAACTTTCGCCAGTGCCACGGCGGCAGACAATAAACCAATTTGACGATTTGCCTGCTCTGGAATTTCGATTTAAATGTGAGCAACTTTTGATGCGGGTCGCTCTAATTAGCTTTCAGTTGGCAAGCCGGAAGTACTAAAGTCAATATTATGCATATCCCTGCCCAAATATTTGCCCTGGGCCCAGCTCCAGCTTCAGGCTCAGGTTAGAGCCTCAATCTCTTTAAACTTTCTTTTGGGAAAATCAATTTTCTCGCCGGTGGACACGTAGCCGGCCGGGCGTAATAACTTTAAACTGTTTCAAAACTCGGCGCGAAAAATTTCATTACCTTTTTGTTTGAGGGGAGGGAGTGGTTTCGGAATGGCCGACTGGCCAACCTTTTTGGTTGTTATTTTCCGCTGCTCTCAAAGTAAATATTTGACAAGACAGAGCAGAAACAACAACGGCAGCGTCGCCTTCGTTGTCCTTGCCGAAGCACTTAAAACCTAATTAAATTTGCATTACAATTTTTTCGGTTTTTATTCCTTCTTTTTTCTTCGCTGTTGTTGCTGGCTCTAATTTTGTTTTTGAGAAACAGCCCCGAGTCATGCAGCACTGAGGGCATAACTCGGGGTCCAAGGGAGACAAAGGATACGAAACTGGGGCTGGCTGGTTGACAAACAGGATATGCCGGACCTGGCTAGCTCAGGCACGGGCAACTGGTCAAAAGGTGTGGAGAATGCTACAAAGCTGGGACATATTTTTAAATTAAAATATATATATCATAATTTGCCCTTTCATCTTCACTGCTGCAGGGACGTAGAAAATTAATGGGGCTGCTTATTAAGGACAGTTTTCGCTTTAAAAGTGGACCAGGAAACCCAAAACTAAGTTAATTATTCTGGATACCGAATGTTTGATATTTTATAATTTTAATTTTGAAGCACCTATAGTATACTTTAAAGTCTGTTTAAGGACACTCTTTAGGCTACCACAAGTACCCATTGAGCGTTCGACACCACTAACGACTAAAGTTTAGGCAAAATGTGGAGACTCAGCTCACAATTGGTGGCATCCCTTAGAAAAGTGTCGTTACCATTGCGAATCCCAACTTGAATGGACCAAGGAATGCATTTTTTCCGGCCGCTGCAGATAAAAATCAAGCAATAGGTGCGCGAAATAAAAAGAAATAGTAAAAAACTCGAATCGCAGACAGCATGAATATGTATCTGCATAGAGGATGCTGTCGACATGGTTGCATTTTTCACTCGCAATTCCAAAGAAACATTTAAACTCGACTTTCCTGTTTCGTCTGCGATTTTTCTGTACTTTTTTGTTGTTGATTCTCCCCGTGTTTCCTTTCTTTTCAGCATTTTTTTTAAGCTTAGCTTACCACGAAAAGGTTCTTTCACCGCCGGCGGACGGGTTTATTCAATGCAACTGCATCAGAGGCAGATGTTCTGCCCAAATGGTGTATTTATGAAGGATCTTTCACCGCCTGGTTGGACTTGAATACCCAGTTGGCGGCGGCAGCGGCGACAGCGGCTAAGTCCGGTATTGAGCCTCCAAGAGCTGGCTCGTAAACACGTAGAATATTGGCCATCAAGTGGTGGCGCCAGAAGCGGGCCAGTGATGGGCCATAGATCAAGCCCTTTTTGAGGCCACCCAGGAAATCATTTAAAAGACATTAAAATTTATTTCAGTGCTCGTTAAAATGTCCGCGGCACAAGTACGGCCCCAATAAGCAATAAAGAGTGCGTGCGTCGGTTGAAAAGGTTGTACTAACTGTAGATTATGTAAATGTCTTCGGCAGAAACACGTGTTTTCCTCGACGGCTTAAAGCCTCCGTCAGACCTGGCGTATACGCAATAAGTTTGCCGAAGCTGAGGGGATAGGATAGGATATAGCAGCCAGCCGGACAGCTGCAATAAAGTAAAAACTTGAAGATTTATTTCCCCCACCGAAGTTGCTGCAGCAGCTGCCACCCTAGTCAGACATACCCCTCGTGTATATATATCTATGGCTACAGTCTGTCCGCAGCAAAGTCCATATGTTGCGTGCAAATCACAGTGCAGTCGGGTTGGGTTCGGGCCTGGGCCTGAGCCTGAGCTCTTCAACTATATCTTCCCCTGCCTGCCACCGCTGCTGCTGGCTACTAAAGACGTTGCCAACAGGAAGTTTGCAAACCAAAAACGGAAGCGCCAAGATTTATTATAAAAATTCTCATAGCTCAGGCAGGCAAGCGGCAGCATATTACGTTAAAAGTGCTCAACACACACAGAGCTAAGCGAGTCTTATACGCCCACACACACATGGAAGGTACACACAGAGAAAATTGTAGAAAACAGGACTAAGCTATAATAAGGCTTGTCATATTTATAGACAAATTCAGAAACATATATAAAAGGAATTAAAGTCTCAAGAACTATTTTCTAGAATCCCAGATTTAACGATCAATTCAGAGACCTCTTTCTTCGAATATTATATTTTCTTTACTCTTTTTTTATGCGAATAGTTTAATGGCTGCCTTATTAGGCCCGTTTCCCTCAGTGTCGGCATATACCTATTAGTATTTATATAGCCCCGTGGACTGGGCAAAAGTTGGCAGCAAATTGTGCGGTCCAACACTAAGGCGAGCAGCTCTTAATTGCACATTTATTTGGGTTCGCCAAGGAAGTCCCGGCCACTTGGATCCCTGCCCTCCCCCAACTCCCCGGCTAGTCTGCTGCTGCTGCTGCTTAGTAGTTTATCATTCGCTGTACTTAAATTACTCCACCTCCATCCATCCCGCCGACACACACACAGATACTAGCTGTTAGCCACATGCGAGCCGAGGGAAAAACTTTGTTCTCAATTCTCGTTGGGTGTTCTCGTTGGCAGTTTTTTTTCTTTTATGGATTTCCAGGAAGCAGAAGCCCGGCAAAAGTTTTCGCCCCTTGACGCAAAACGGAAATCTGTATATTAAATGACTAATTATAGACATTTTATTACCTTGAGCAAGATAAATGGCCAGCATGTGAGGAAGGCCAAGTGAACTGGTGAACCCAGCTTAAGTTTAGTTCGGCAATTCTCTATACACAGAGAGGAAAGGCTCATAAATTAGAGAATACAAAGTTTGAGTAAAGGGGCAATCGGTGCTACTTCCTAATTAAATATTTAAATAAATAATTGGGATGTCCCAGAGGAATATATCAATCTTCTTTATGGGGCCTAGGTATAGGTATTTAAAACCCTCGGGTTCTCCCTTCGGAACTTAAATTTCGTAACGAAACCCGTGTTTTTTTCTCTCTTTATACATTATAGCTTGTAAAAGTGGCGGTGGCAGTATCAGTAACAGCTTGTCAGTTGGCAGTTGCCAGAACATTTTCAATTAAAAACAGGCTAACCTTGAGGAGAAGAGAACGAGCAGAGAGCCGAGAAGACACTGGCATGAAATGAGAATGGGGAAATCCGCGAAATTAAAATGACAAAAGCGAGGCGTTTACTTTAAAATGCATTCACACAGTCACACAGCGGCAGCGGCGGCGTCGCCGGCAATTTCCACGTTACGATTCGTTTCATTTCAGTTAGTGTGCCACAGCTGCTGAGTGTAGGTCCCTCTCCCTTCTATTTCTATTCCCCAGCCCCTTTTCACACTTTTCCCCCAACTATGGGTCCGTGAACATTTTTTGCAAATTCTGCAAATTAATTTTTTGTTCCCTCCTGCTGCTGTCGCTGGCAACGCCGTTGCATTTAGTGGCATCATGAGATGCTATTGCAATTTCCCTGCTTGTCGCATATACTAATTCGCACACAGTCCGGATAGACATTCACCCTTCCGCTGTATATTACTTATATGTACGTACACGGAGAAAAATTAATTTAGATTAATATAAGAAAAAATGTAAAGGGGCAAGGAGGGTAAAATATATACTGAGTAGCTACAGGAGACATAGAGCTATCAACGACAGCCATATCAGTATGAAAAATGGGATAATTAATGGCTTAAGCAACTGAAGACTAACTGTTACATTTTACTTTATTTATTTAGCTTCTTATACACAAAAATTATATAATTTATTCATTAAAAAATATCATTTAGATTCCATTACAATGGTAAATTTCCTAGTTCTGTATATACCTCATATTAATCAAATACTTCCTAACAGTTTCGTTGTTCTCTTTCCTTATTTCCAGTGTATTTACAGTATGTACTGTGTGGGAAACAACAGAACAGAGAAAACATAACCACAAACCAGCGTTAAAGCAAAGTGAGTGCGCTCAAATGCTTTGCATAAACGGAAAGTAATAATTTAACGCAAAATTTCCTTTTGCTGATGCTGCTCCTGGGTTTCAGCTCCAGTTTCTTACGCTTCAATGGATGCCTCCTCGAGGATGTGTGGGTGGCGCTCGGGATTGGGGGTGGGGAAATGCCTTTACCGCTATTGCGCAAATTGAACTTTTAACTGTGGCACGAGCTTCCCCGGGCATCCGGTGCCAGCTGGGTGCGTTGCCAACTGCTGCCGATGCTGCTACTGCTGTTGCTACTGCTGTTGCTGTTGCTCCTGCTGCTGCTGTGTTTTGCTGTTGCCACTTCTGGCAACTGTGCCGGAGGAAACGACAACATGACCTTCGGGCGATTGCCTGCTTTAAATTTGTTTAACATCTTCCGCTTACGATATGGCAATAGCCCCCAGATGCATATCAGCCAGTTGCAAAAGTTCGTGCAACTTATTAGCCGGGATGTGTCGGCATAATCCGCAGCCCATGGAACTGGCACTTGAGTCCGTTCCGTTATATCCTTACTAAGCCAACTTTTGAACAAATCTTCATAAAATATCCGTGTTATTATCTTTGAGGATAATGTGACCAGCTCGTATTTAGAGGCAGAGAAAAATCAAACGGAAATTTAGGTATTTTTCTGGATTTTCTAGGGAAATTCTAATTTCAAAAAGTGATTAATGTAAATTTAAGATACTTTTTTATTATTATTATACATTGTTTTCAGGATTAGTTTCTGTACGAAAAATCCCGAATATCCTGAAGAAACTTCCCTTTTTGTCCAAGAGCCTTTCATGTAAACCCCCTTGAAATGCAATAACACGTGCCCCACACATATGTGTTCCGCTTCCTGCTCTGTTTTTCTGTTTCCTATTCCGTTCTCTTATTTTTTTACTTCGCAAACAATTCTAGGGGCCTCTTCTACGAAAAACTGTTTCACTTAGTCCGGAATGCATGTTTACACTAGAGATTCGAGACTCGAAACGAATGCGCCGACATGGAGCGAGAGGACATGGGTGTAGAAAGTGCCCTGGTAAATTGGGAATTAGCCTTCGGATGACCCCAGGTAAGAGGTTTACCTCCTCGAAAAAGGATTGAGCACAAATTAATTCGACCTCGGCACACTTTAGGCTGGGATTTTCGGGGGAGAACAGGGTTCTCCGGGGGATCCCTCACCACGCCACTGACAAATGCAAATTTCATTTTTATGCCAGGCTAAATCGAGTGCGAGAGGACAAAAAAAAAGCGGAACTCGGTACCGCAAGCAAGCAACTCCCAAGAAGATTTCAACATGTCCAAACATGCAAATTTTCCAGTCTGTCGCTGCCTCCTTGCCATTGCCCCAAACTCGCAGCTTGCTTTTTTCCTTGCCCGCCTTTCTCCGCCGTGCTGTTGTTTTTCCCAAGCGTCGGCAGGAAAATGAGAACGAGAGAAGGAAGCTGGGAAAATAGCAAACCCGGCAGTCGGAAAAACGGAAGCAACGTGCGTGCATGCGTGACACAATTGAAGCGCCTAAAACGCCGAAGTCGCAGCTGAAGAGCAGTTTCTATTTAGAAAAAAAGTATACTTTTTTCAAAAAAAATTACATTTATTTGTAAGTTCATCTCTACTGCTTAGCCATTTATCAGAAAATTATTTATTAAAGCCAGAAAAGATTAAAAACATATAATTAAGAGAGCAATTTAGTAAAAATATCTATTGAGATCTCATGCGAAATTATTACATTTTAAATATATATTTTTAAATATCTTTAAGTTTTTTTTCCTGGTGTACTTCAACCAGTTTCTAGCTGAACCGAGTTGCGCTGAGAGAATATGCTTATCTCCGGCGTCCTCTCCGCCGTAGTCGAGCTATCGGACCCGGAGGAATCGTTAGCCTGCCATTTTGGTCGCATCGCTCTGACGGGTAAACAAAACAAAAAGCTGCTCGGAAAAGAGGAAACAGCAGGAGAGCCAACAATAGACTAAAGAAAAACAAGTTAAGAGACTAAGGTCATGTTTGCAGACTTTGAGATACTTCGCACTTGGATTCTTCCATTGAAAAGATCATCAGAGAAGCAACGGGAGTATTGCAACAAAGGAATTACTCTGAAACTTGTCTTGGCTCTTGCCAACACTGCGTATGAGTAATTATTTATATAAAATAATACACCAAATACCCTACATTGATCGTGATTATATTTTACCTAGTCAGCAGTGACATTGTCTCTTTCCTAAGCTCCACAAGATCACATTATACCCTTCGGAGCTCCGAGTACCGATTGAAAGTACAACAATAAGCCCTGGTAAGTGACGGCGACGAAGGGGAACGCACTCCAGTGATTTGACGATTGATTCTGCTGTGCTTTTGATTTGCCTTTTTTTTTGTAGAGGCGACGGGCAAAGGGTACGCTGAGGCTATTCAACAAAACAAAACTGAATGGAGCGTGGAGTGGAGGAGCTGGCACAAAAAGAGCACTGCCCGCAGCCGGCGACAAGTGCATAAAAATACACAATCAAATGGGAAAAAGGCAGCAGTAAAATTGTTTGGAAAATTGATTTTTCTTACATTTAACCGAGCATTCAATTGCTTATTTTCATTGGGTCGCTCAGGAGCACAGACAAAAAGCGCCGGGAGTGCAAACAAAGAGCGAACCATCAAGTGAAGTGGAAATATTGAATTATTTATATTCGGTGCATTGCGTTATGTTCATCCGTTTCTTTGCCCGATTTCTTGCCCTTTGCTTTACTTTACTTTCTTGCCATTTCCGTTTCCTTCATTTTGGTTACTTTTTATACCCAGTAGTTCTTAAGGCTAAGAGGGTATATCGAACTGGTTTTCGGACTTTATAAGGCACGAGGATAGACATCTCTTAAGATCAGTATTATCTAGCCTTTATACTTGCTAGAGAAAGATCATTCTTTATTACCCCTTGATCCCTATACCATTATTTCCTTGTTTATTCCGGGTTCCTAATACTTTAGTCACGGAAAGACTTTAAATAACTTTTAAATTATAAGCAGCAGCAGAAAAGTATGCAAGGATTTCTACGACCGGAGTGCCGGGTATTTCAGGGTCGGGGCACTACCAACCATTCGCTTGTTTTCATTCTTATTTTTGTTGGGTGCTTCTTTTGCTGTTTGCTAATTTCTTTGATTGCTTTACCAGTTTGGGGCTGCCTTGTTCGCCCGATGTGCTTCCTTTTTCCGCTTTTCTCCTGCTTTTTGTTTGCCAATGCGCTATTTACTCTTCACGCACAAAGACAAAGGCCAAGGGTCCCGGGCGCACTTGAAAATTGCCTCAAATATTTATATACGAAGCAAGCTTCGTTAGGTTACCTGCGGTTATTTGGCTGAGACCCCGATCCCGGTCTCTCACCCGATCCCGCGCCCGCGCCCCGTCATGAAGTATTCATAACACGGCAACTCAATTAATTAAGTAGAAGTAAAGAACTAACCTCGCCCGAGCCATTGTGATATGAGAGAGGAACAAGTGCTACAACATAATGATAATTATTTTACATCGGCGACACCGACCGAGGAGCCGCACGGGCGGAATGGAAATGGAAGTTTCAATTACAAGTTTAGACAAGCGAAGGGCGGCCCGGCCGCCTTTTGACATGGGTAATGTGTTGCCAAGAGGAAAATGAATAATTATCACGGGACTAACTGGTGTGCATGGGAGGATGTGCGGGCTGGAGGTCGAGTCCCAATTAAGCCAACCCATCAGAAATGAATATTAAACCCAGAAGTTGCTCATCATTTTAAGTCAACAATCATTGCTCTATTGTCTACCTGCAAAATCGCATATTGCCATTGAAATAACTTGATTTCATGGTGGGATTTGAGTCACAAAATTAAACAGACTAATTCGGGGCTTTAACAATCAGGCTGTACTTCCTTAAAATATTAGAAAATATATTACACGTGATGTAAAGTTACGAACTACGCTAATTGCTTCTTGAAATCTTAATGTTACATCATAGCTAAAGACAAACCCTTTCGAAATAATAATCTCAATCAAAGACTCTATTACCCCGATTTGATTCGCATATAAAAGTGGTCTTTGAACTGCAAATTCTTGGCTCCCTTTGATATCTGGTAAGTTTGTCCATAAACACAACCTGCAACATTCCCAACGGCTTCGCCTTTAAATAGTGTCGTCTTACACCTTTTTCAGCCATTTGGCAACAACTCATAATGGCCTATCCCTTTTGACCACCACCACCACCTTTCGGCGAGCCCCGTGGAGCATTTATTGATGGCGCTGTTGATAAATTCGAAGTGACACTGTCCCCGTTGCCAGGAGAGATGGGTGAGGACCGCGCAACTTATTAAAGGACCGTGCTTGGCGACTTTGTCGTTCGGCGCTGCTTTGTTGTTGTCACTGCTTTGTTTTTAGCAACATTATTAATTTTAATAGAAAACTTTGTCGGGCTGCGGCGGGGCGAGGGAGAAGGCCAAGGGGTCCAAAAATTAATGAGGGTTGTCCACTTGGCGCTTGTTGAATTTGTAATTTGTTGCCCGGCCCCGTTCCCATAGGAATAAGCGATGCTTTGTAGTTGCTCTACACGGTGCGCAAAAAGGTATGGAGATTCTAATAAATAAATCATATACACGGATTTGCTTAGTAAAGATAAAGAGTCGGTTTTTTAAATTATAATTTTAATGCCTAAAATAATGTAATTTTATTGCCAATATTAATTGTGGCAGGTTGTTTCTATACAAAAACTTTAACAGGCTAAACTTAAAGCTTAAATATACGACTTGGGGAAATATAATTTCAAGTATGCTTTTCTCTGAGTGTAGATTGCTGTTTGCTGCTGCTGTTGTAAATGTTGCCCCAAGATAAGCGACAAAGTGTAAGCGTGGCAATTATTTGGTGATTTCTCAATGCTCTCGAAGCTCGCGGCGAAATTCCGCGACGAGTCGCAGGTGAGAGACAAAAGGCTTGCCTTGGCCATATCGCACGGCACTAAACTTAATTTAATAGCAGCAATCGCGGCGTGGAAGCCCCAAGTGCGCATCAATTTTAAAGCCACACCGAGCACTCTAGTCAAGTGGGCGCCCATGAAATCACATAAATAAGCGTAATAACTAATGTAAACAGGCGTCGGCGGCGAGGGCGAGCGGTCGCGTAGAGTCTCCTTGCCAATCTCCTGCATTTGCATTTGAGCGCGAGAAATTGCCGCAATAAATTGCGCCGTAAAAACACATCGACGCGGAGAGTTGAGTGAAGGAGCCGCCGCAGCTCTTCCTTGGCGGCTTCCAGGTGAAGGTGAGGTGAGTTGAATTGACACGATGGCGCATTAAGGACGCAGTGCACACACAATTACAATGAGTGGGCGGCCAAGGGAAATTGAGGCGCCGAATTGAAATAAATGTGAAAACTTCAAAAAGCGCTCAGGGTAAATGCCACCAAGGGCTACAAATGTGGCCAATATATAAATTCCCAATAGCCGAATCTCTCACCTCTGCCTCTGTACTGCCAACCCCAAATTTCCTTCGATTCCGTGGGGTTTCCCCCACACCCACACCCGCACCCCTGGGAATGTGTGTGTTTGATTTTTATTACGCTGACAAATGGCGTGGCGCATTTAAGCCGAAACCCCTTTATGCGTTCCGGTCGGTTCCGTTTTTGGCAGTGAAAAAATTTGAATTTCAGCTAACCAAACAGCCAAACATATGCGGCGGCGCCTTCGTCGTTGTAGCTGGTGTTGATGCACTGGGAAAAATTTGTATTAAAGACTTGTGTGTTTAGAATTAATAGTTTATTATCTCTCACAATTATCAAGAAGGTCTTAAGGCCATAGTTATATATTTCCAGCCTTGCTAAAAATGTAGAAAATATTTAGCAAGTATTGAAATTTAGAAAAAGTTATTAGTTTTATTTTTCTAAGTTGGAAACTCTCACTTACCACTTATTTCTCTATGTGCATGCTGCTGCAGCTTATGTAGCATACTTTTGAGCTTAGCGTGTAAGGCGCATAAATCGTGCAGCATTTTCCCCTCCAAGCCGCGACATGACAGCTCCACTTCCAGCTCTCGTCGTCGCACTCCCACCCTAAACCGAATATCCATTTATTAGCCTTGCCGGCGTAAAATTGAATAAATCGCTGCACGGCGCTCGCTGCTCTCCCACCTAGGCTCAATTGATTTTCACCGAAAATGCGAAACTTCAAGGTTGCTTTCGGGCTTAAAGCCAGCTCAGCTCAGCCAACAGCTAGTTGACTTTCGCGGGGCATTTGCTTAATTTGGCGTAAGACAAAGACAAAGGCAACGCGTTTCCATGCATCAAATTTTAAACAGCAATCTGCTGGAGCCATGTAAATACAAACCACGCGCTCGAGATTACGCTTTATGATACGTGATAACGCATTGCGTAACCTTTTCGCAGATAATCCTGTTAGGAGCACGGCCTACGCACTTGTCCCCGCCCGACCTCTCGCCCGGCTTCGTGTCAATGTCAGAAAGTGCCTTAGACATTTGCGAAAGGTGAAAGGATACAAAGACCGAGGGGAGACAGCACAGACCCTATTAGTCCTTGAGCACCGTTGACTTTCTCAAGTTGTTTGCAACTCATCCGGCGTCGGGTGGCTGTGTTGGTAGGTCGGAAAGCCCTTTTGGGGGAACTATGTATGAAGGAGTATTTGCCGAAGGGTTCTCGGGGTTTTGTTTTATTTTCCCAACTGTTGGAAGCTCTCAAATATTTCATTCTTTTTTAAAGATAGCATGCATATTCTGGCTTTAGCTCACTTAATTTATTCCGATATATACATTAAAATATATAAAGTGAAACCGTTTATCTCGGACACTTTCGCGGTACACTTCATTTCTCATAAAATAAGCCATAACCTCTGTAAATTGTCCCATAAAAATCCCTAACTATTTCGGCCCAAAAAGTAAATTTTACGACTGCTTCATAAAACCCCAAACAACGATCCTTCATTATTTATTTCACCTTTTCATTTCTGGGATTTTTCTATCATCTTAAAGAGCGCATTGTTGGCGGTTGGGTGTCGGGTCGTCGGCTTTCCCCCTTTTCAGTTACCGTTGACATCTTAACACTTGCCGCTTTAACATGCCATGCCACATTTGGCAACGGTGACAGGTGCCTTTAGTTGGGTCTGGCAGGGCATATGGCATAAAGCTCCGATGTCATCAAAAATGTCACTCAAAAATTTATGAAAAGCGAAAAATGTGCGAGAGCACATAGACGAGGCGCCGACGAGGAGCAGCCCTCTCTCTCCCCTTCCGCTGTGAGAAGACAGCGTGGGAATGCGAACAGAGGACCGACCTAGAGCCATTTCTATCGCATATAAACTCACTTAATGCGAGTGCATATTGATAAGAGACAAGGACGCGGCGGAGCAGATAGCACGGGCGTCGGCGGTATCAGCAACAGCTGCAGGAAGTGCGCTTAAATGTGTCGCCTGCGCCGGATAAGGCGTTAAGCCTTTGCAAGGACCACGCACGTGGCTATGAGTTATTATTGTTTGGCCCCGAATGAGCAGCGGCAGTCATGTCCCATGTTCACTTGTAGCGATATCGATTACCGGCCAGCCAGGCGTCCCAGAAATCAATTTGATGCTCCGCCACCAGCACTTCCTGATTACGGTCTCCTTCTATTGTTTGCGCGCCCGGTGCGTATGCGCGATATTTTGCATATATTTTTATTCGCAGTTCCGATCCGGCGCCTGTGTTTTCCTTTTGGCTCTCGCGTACGTGCCTCATCGTGGATGGCTGAGCGCTTCCACAACCGGCGGTTGTCATGCAAATGAATCGCTCTTTGCGATTTCTTTTCGATGTCAGCCACAATCAAATTATGGCCACCGCCGCCGCCGCCGCCACCTCCGCCGACGACTGTTGGCGCAGGCCATAAAAAAGTTTCCTGCTTAATTGCCAGCACTCCTATCTTAAGTCGAACAGTCGAAAAACAAACGCTCCAGACATGTGTGCCGATGGGAAACTTTTAAGGCCAATCCGGTCGGGCTTTTCTCCTTCCGATTCGCCGAGATATAACTCTGGCTCTGGGATTACCGCATATTTTTCATAAGTGCGACGTGACTTCATTATTGGCCACGACTTTTCACTTGGTGTGTATGCACTCTAAAATAAGTTTAACTTAAACAGAAACGAGAGAGATTCTCCAGTTCAATATTTACTGCTTTTAAACTCTATTTAAGCATAAGGATTAAATATTATTATAACTTTGCTTAAATCTAAAACCAATTTATTATTTTTACAAATATTTTTTTGGGTGCATTTTGTTCAGGTGTAGAGATGTTCAGGCAAAGTTCGACTAAGGGTCGCTGAGGTCGCACATTTGCATTTCTGTTAGTTAGTTGACCTGTCGTGTGCATGTCTCTCGCATATCTATTGATTAAACTATAATTGTTGCCTTTTAAAGTTTCATCTTATTGGCAAGAGCATGGCCTGTAGGTCAAAGCAAATCGGTTAAATGGAAATTCTTAAAATTCCTTGGCTAAATCTCTAAAATCTGTGTCACAGGAGAATGTTAAAAGGAATCACAATAAGGGGAGGCAGTCTGTGCTCCGAAGGAATTACCATGTAATTTTACCCATTCTCCAGAGGTCTATGGCCTTGATTATCTTGCAATCAGAGTGTAAGTGAAATTTTCGGGGTAGATGTCAAGGAATTTGTGATGCCAGGTAGGCTTTGAAGTCGCTCATTTTGCCAGGACTTTAATGCCCTGCTGGGGGACGGCAAACAAAAATATTTATTATCATATCAAGTGCCGTGTAGGCCGACACACCAAGCCCAAAAAGCAGCCCAGACTGATGGCATATGCATAGCCCTCAGACCTCTGCTAATGTGTTGGGCTTTTTGGGATTTTTTTTCTCCCCTTGTATTTTGTGGGTGTGGGCCATTATAAATTCGGAACAGGAGGAGAGGAGTGGCCCGAGGTTAATGGCCTAAGTCATCATCTGTGCGGCGCACATGCATGGCAAATTACTGAATATACAATTACAAAATACACTTTTCTAATTGTAATTGTAATTGTAATGCAGCACACACAGGCCACAAGCCGGCCGCCAGCAGCAATAGTGCAAACAGTTTAAGGGGCGGCCAAGTCGGAAGGTGAAATTATATGCCTATGCATACACCCTCATCCTCGTCCTCATCCTCATCCACATCCCTGGCACATAAAGCTCAAGTGCTCGTGTGTGTGTGTGTGTTGACATATTGTCCTGGTGCTGGGCCTGGAGCTGGGCCTGGTCCTGGTCCTATCCCGGTCCCAGCCTTGTTTCCATGTTTATTTGTTTGCCAAGTTAGTGTTAACTTTAGTCATTCAGCCAGATATCCGACGGTGGCACTTCAGACGACCTCCATTTGAGTTGCTGCTGCTCTTGTTGCCGCTGCTGCTGCTCCTGCTGCACGTCGTCATTATTATAACGTGCCCGCCCAGCCAAGTGACAGGCGGCAACAGCAGCAACAACTGTACCTGGCTAACAATGGCTTCGAGCCAGACAGCACTCGGAAAAAGGTTGGGTAAGAACACAGGCTCGGATCAAGAAGGATATATTCCCAAGGCATAATATACAATTAATACAAGTAAAGTGAAGTTATATCTCTCTATGAACATATATTTTATTAATTAAGGTATTTAGAACTATTGCCAATATTCCAATTTTGTCCAGTGTGGCCTAGGCTACGCCGCATCCGTCATTGGTCCTTACACATGACCTCATTAGGCATTGAAACGTGACTTGTTATTTGACTTGTTTCGCGAGCTGCCGTCTCTTGGTGCACGAGTGTCCCTGTGTATTTACGATGTGCATCTCCAGGACACTCGCACACTCGCACACTCGCACACACGCATTTGTTTGTGGGCCCCGCTCAAAGTCTAATTAAATTTGCAGTCGCTGCAATTTAGCTGGGGCTCAAGCCCAGGACCCAGAACCGCGCATATGTTAGCGAAAAATGTCATTTCCAGCGAACGAATCCCGGCCGGAGCCAAACAATTTTCGGGCATTTCCTAGTGCCAGCAGCGGTTGGCTGACCTCAACGTATTCATTGCACAGAAAGAAATGTCTATTGACTCGTTTGGCATAGTTAAGGGTAATTATGCAACTTTCGGGAAAAGAAAAAAAAATTTGAACTAAAAGTAAAAGGACATTACCTTATATTTATATCAAAAACTCAATTCACTAAAACGGATAAATCCAGAGTAAAATTATAATATAAGTGTAAACACCTCATTTAACATTGCGCGCCTTAGTGTGACCATTTTCATATAAAGTTATCGATAAGCGCCCTATCGCATATTAACCGATAGATTTAAGCTAGATATTGAAGATAAAGGATACGGTCACTTGGTTTGGCGAATAAGAACGATCAGCACGTGTAAAGATCGAGAAAATCATTAGAAATCATTAGAAATAAAATCAATCCGACGTTATTGTGTGAAAGTAGAAGCCTGGGAGTTAACATTAGTTAAGCTTTATTCTATTTTTAAAATGCAGGAAATTAGAGTAAAATGTTCATCCTAAATTCTCATTAGTGTAATATGTTGTATATTTTCTGAATTTTTCTCCGTGTGCTGCAGATTGCGAGTTTCTGGCTATTGGCGGAATTTCGCAGGTCGCAGGTTGCTGGGGGGATTAGGCACAGCAATTTGCATTGCAAACAAAGTGAAAACAATCAATTTTATTGCAGTTGCATTTAGTTAATTAACACCAATGCGCTGAGCGGCGCAGGGCTTACGGTTGCCCCAAATGAAATTTGACCAAATGGAATGGGTTTCGGCCCGGGATTCGGTATCCGGGCAGATTTGGCCACTCGTAAATTAGCCCGAATTAATGAATGCTCATTAATCAAGCGCAAAGACACACTGTCTGGCCAAATGCAAGATCACACAAAGGACCCAGGCAGTAAAATTCAGCCCCCTAAATTTCTTATCTTCTCTCTATTTTTTTCCCTCTGGCAGGATGGTCAACGCTCATCAAGGAGGCTGAAGACCTGCCTTTTTGTATGCTTTTTGTGTGGCATTCATTCAATTTCACTTCCTGCTGGACCAAAAATCTGAACTTCAACGCTTGCCACAACTAATTATGCCACTAATTGAATTTTCGCATTAAGCGCTGACCAGGGGGACGCGAGATGCCATTGCCATTGCCATCTCCGCTCGCCTTCCTGACGGCCGATACTAGGATGGATGCTGGCCATTTCATGGCTTCGCTGTGCACGAGTGCCGGAGTTAATTCAGTTGCCGCGCTGCCATTGATTATTTTCCTCTTTTTTTTTTGTTTCTGCGGGGCCCAACTTTAATTACAATATTCACTGGCCCCTCCTCCCCATCCCTCGGCCAAATGGTCATTGTATGTCGTTGTATTGATTGAAGCTACGCTGCGAGTGCATTGAATGCCTAAATACAGATGGCTTTGCACTCTTAACCCTTTATTGAGTTTATTGTTTGTGGTTTATTTCGACTCTTTGGTGGCTGTATTATGCAACATTATTTAACACTTTCCAGCGGGATTAAAGAGCATCCTACAGGCTTTGAATTTGAATTGAAATAACTTAGTAAAAATTAAGGGGAAATATATATGGGCTTATATAGAAAATATTTAAGTGTATCAACTCAAAAAGATAACCTAAAACTGGGTTTGGAATAAGTATTTATATTTTTAAATCATTCCTTAAAGTATTTTTTAATACGAAATATAAAGTACTAAACATATATTTCAGGCAAACAATTTTTTCATACATATTCCTCCGAGGGGTATGACTTGTAAAAGTCGTATATGCATTGTATATATAACTTTTTGCCTTAACTACCTTATTAGTTCATTTATTCTTCAGTATACTTCTCATTTACTAAAGATTGCCTTTAAAATATTTGAGTTTCCTTGTGTTCCCAACAACATTCCCAGCCTAACTTATAATTACATTAATGTTGTAATCAAACAATCAATTTATTTGGCACATTCCAATTGAATATTAAACAATGAGTTTATTAGAAATGCAATGCCTATAAATTAAATTGAATTTCCCAGTCATTACTGGGTTAAGTTCGATGGCAACTCAAATACATGCCGATACGTTTGTCAAAGTCCATTGGCGTGGCCGGGGCCTTGTTTACAAAGCGAAACCAGGCTCTGTGGCAGAGCAAATGTTTGAATTTATGTAGCGGTTTCAAATATTGAATTGAATATTATGGAATATCTGCTGGTCGGTCGGTGCGTTCAGCTGAGGCACAACCGACGACCATAGTGTTTGCTTGGGACAGCCGATTGCTTCCTGTTTGCAGGCCGTGCTTAATTGCCATGCCGCTGCGACAGCCTTTCAGAGTCGGGGATTGGTTGGAACTCTACGTGTTATTACGCACTCAATCCGAGTGCCATGCGGAGTTGTTATATTAATTGAAAGCTCTGATTGGACGCACACACACAGAGAGCACAAATCAGCGCTTTCATACCTACACTGATATATGCTTAATTCCTAAGTTAATAAGTTTAATATCAAGTAATTCAATTTAATGGGATTTTTTAAGCAGGATTTCCTCTACATTTGAGTGTAAATACAAATTCTAACATTGTTTGTTTAATACTTTCAAATAGCATTGAAGCATTTTCAATCAGTATTCCTATCCTTTCTCTGTGTGTGTTGCAGGCTAACCGAGCTGCCCACATTTTGGCCTGGCCATGCCTGTCCCCCTCCGACTCCGATTTAAGTTTTCCTTTGCCATTTTCCTGGAACCCAGCGCCTCTCCTCTCGATTTTGTCGCTGGACAGGCGGCATTCATTTCCGTATGACTTGGAAATTTTGCGGCTTTTCACTTTGCGGTTATCCCCAAGCCCAGACCGCAAATGTAAAACTAATGGCATTCCAAAATTTATGAATGCTATGTGCGCAATTGTGAGGGGAGTAGGGAGTGGGCAGCCGGGAGTGGGCAGCAGGGAGTATGGGCCTTCGAGTATGTACGCAGTACTTTGATAATTATTTTGCCATTAGAATCCGATTAGTTGGAACATTTTCAGTGCCGTGGAGAGGAGCATGTGTGTGTGTCTGTGGGGGAGCATTTGATTCATTTCCGC
>JAEIIF010056226.1:0-40380 GCA_018874455.1 Drosophila trapezifrons | reverse complement strand
TAGGGTTTTGAAATCACTTTAAAATGTGTCTAAAAGTATGCAATAAAATATTTGATGCTCCCAATTAAAATTTGTTTATTTTTACGAAGACAAGTTTTTGTAGCATAGTTTTAGACCCGTATATGTTTTAATAAGAGGTAAATGAAATAGAGATATATTAAGGACAATTTTTTCTCCGTGTGGGAAAGCGACTTAAGTGAAACCCTTAAAGTGCGACGGCGACGCTTTAAGTGTCGCCGCATGTGTGTCAGAGAGGGAGGCAACATGGTGGTAGGGGTAGGTTTCTCTGTTTCTCCGCTCAGTCACGAGGGTAACTAACGGTAGGTCCCATATGGTAGGGGTACTCTATACGACACTACACAGAGAGAGACAGGGCGAGCGGGAGAGCAAGCGGAAGAGAGATAGCAATGAAATCTTAATGCCTTAATGGGCCACACAATCTAATTTACTTTTGTTTGTCCCTTTCGCTCTCTCTCTCCTTCCTCGCTAGCCTATTTCCAGTTACTGCTGCTGTTTTGGCCTCTCGTTTTGTGTTGTATTTTACTATAAATGATTTTTTTCGCTTTTGGGGTTTTCTGCCATTGCAAATGCCGTTAGCTTTGCTTTGCTTTTGTTGTTCTCGTGGCTCTCCTCCTTCTCCTCTTGGCTGTGCTCCTTCTCCTGCTTTTCCTTCTTATTGTTGCTTCGTAATCCTATTAACAATGGCGATGTCGTCGTCATCACTGCGTAAGTATATATCCAAACATACCTACATATGTACATATCAATATACCGTTATGCGACGCCATTTTTCATATGTTTCCTGTTACGGTTCTTTTTCTTGTGTTGTTTTTATTGTTTTTCTTTATCCCTATTGATTTTTATGTTTTATTTTCTATATGCCCTTTTGGGTTTTAGGTTCACAATTGGCTAATTAGATTTAAAGTCCATTGAACTACGAGGAATACTAGAAAATATGGCTTCGTCTTAAAAGTAAACCGGTTTGTTTGTAATCGATAATTCCGGTATTAAGCTATGTTAAGAAGTGAGCCATAATGGAAGCCAGTTAAGAATTATAAGTGAAATATAGTATTTATACGATTGATATGAGGTATGAAAGTTTCATAATCGGTTTTACTTTATTCTAATCTCAAAATAAAACCAAATTCCACTTAACATTCAACGTTTGACACTAAAACTGTATTCATTAAATGTAAAATTAATTTAAAGAACAAACTTGAAATCCCTGGCAGTTCCTTGGGCGTTACAATTGTCTTTATCAATTTGTCTGGCATAAGTAAGCCCCCGTCCACTTGAGATCCTGACCGATATCTCCACTTGGAGCTCAGCACTCCCCAGGTCAAATGCGACGCGTCTGCTGCTGCTGTGCATTATACTAAAAATTTCCTGCAACATTCTTGCCGAGCACAAAGACAGCTTAATCCCAGCTCACTATAAATCAAACGCTCACACACGCTCAGGAAGACGCAGTAAGCTCCCAGGCGCATATCAAGTTGAGTTTTAAATATTGTAACATTTTTTTTCTCGTTTTTTTTTATTCCACAGCACAGCAGAGAGAGCTCCTAAAAAGAGCAAGGAAAGCCAGCTGGAAGGAGTAGGGGAAGCACGGCGGTAGCCGAGTGTTAGACGCACTTTAGTTCCTATGCAAAATAGTTTTAAATTACACACCCAGAGAAATTCTAATTTAATTTAAATTCTGGTTCGCCAGACGCCAGAGGAGAAGCGAAACGTATCAAATACACGAGAGCTGGAGCTGCTGCAGGAGCTGCAGCTGGCGAAAGGGATACTCGGCAGGCAGCTTTAGACAGTATCCCGCTTAAAAGGAGTCCACGGAGGCGGCTTCTCAAGTTGTTTTGACATTTATTTATATTTCATGCAAATTAACTGCAGCAATAAATTGACAGTGCACACTTTTGGCAAAGGCTTGACAGATGCAGCAATACAGGTGGTGGTGCTGGCGGCGAAAATGGGGAAAACCCTTTCCCCGGGAGTTTTGACAGGCGCGCGCGACATTTTCCGCTTGCTTACCGCCTCAACTTTTGCACGGAAAAACCAGACAGAACTTTCCACCTGCAGCTGCCTTGAGTCTCTGGATCTCGGCAGATTCGGATTTTCCCGGAGCTGCAACATGTCAAAATCTGCGACAGCCGCGAGTTAGCTGAAAACTGAGACAGAGAGTTTTCCCAGAGAGTTTTTCCCTTTTTTTTATCATTTTATATTTGCGCCATGATATGTGTTGTGGAATTTTGGGAAAAACTTTCACGGAAGGGTTGGGTATTAAAATTAAATTACGACTGCGGGTTTAGCAGGTAAGGTAGACTAGAGAAAGTTTAATGAAATTAGATAGGTAAGATTGATGAAGTTATCTTTAGGAGAAGGAGTTCAAAACTTATTTTGGTTCTGTGTAATTGGAATTTAATTAGGCTTTTGATATTTTTGGGGGAATTCAGCTCACTTAGGATTTGTTTAAAATATTTAAGGCAAGCTTCTTTATTTTAATAAGCGGTAATTACATTTTATTATTTAAGATTGCATTTTTTTGCAGGAGTAAACCGTATTTTATATTAATAAAATGGTTATAACAACCTTAATTATTTATTTCAGCCTTAATAACTTAATAAATAATACAGAGAAATAACTGATTCCTACTGTTCTATCTCTGAAAATATTCTATATTTATTATTCCTGATCAAATGCTCTTTGACTACTCACTGCTTCTGGCTAAAATTGACTTTCCCATCGAGGCGAGACCCATTTAATTGGCCGTCGGTGTGCATTTTTTATTTGGTCCCATCATTCAGATATATAGCATACCATATATATAGCGCACATGTGTAAGCTGCCACTACTTCCCATGCAGCAGCAGCAGCATAATGATGCGACTTTTGCACTCAAGTTGCCGCACTTTGCATGCCGAAGACATCGCAAATTTGTCGCAACTGCGAATCGCATCCTCGAGATGCCTTTTACCCCTCCTCCTGCCACACTCCTGCCTCACTCCTTCATCTCACCTCTCTCGTCCCGTCTTTTTCTGGCGCTCTATGGCCGTCTCTGTCGCGGTGATGCTGCTGCATTCCTTCTGCCTTGACACGCTTGACAAATTCGCATGCAATTATTTATAGAGAAGTGCCAGCCAGAGAGACGGAGACGAAGACAACTTGAGTTGACTCGACTTGACTCTCGCCTGTCCCCATGAATGAATGAATGAGTCCGCGAATGAGGGTGTGAATGAGGGGGGGATAGTGACGTCACTCGCTCCACTTTTTGGGCAATTTAATTATGCAATTTCAAGCCAAAAAAAGATTTTCGGTGTGCAAAGCGGCGACGTTGCCTCTGCTCATAATTTCTGTTTCGATTTATGTGCCAAGTGTCAGGCTGTCATTGCGAATAGCAAAAATGCCAAAAGTGCAGGGCTCTCTCTCTCTCGTTCTCTGTTTCCCGTTGGCCATAATAAATATTTATGCTAAATTTATTTGCATCTGCTTTTAGCTTTTGACATTTTTGGCAAACATTTCATGCGCTTGTTGGCAATTAGTGTCAGGCAGCAGCACTACCTTCGAGGTAACTCGCTAACCGCTGGTTAATTAAAAAACTTTCAGGCATTTGTTAAATTTTCATAATTTACAATGCGGCTACTGCGAAAAAAAAATATATATAAAGAAAGGGAGTATGGAGGAGATAAAAAATGCCGTAGCCAGTTAAGCGAAAAGTTCCCTGCCTTATCTCTCGCCGTCTCCTGCTGGCCTTATCTCTGTCCCGGCTCTTGGCTAATTAAACGACGCAACAAGTTAATTAGCAAGGACAAAGGCATGACTTTGGTCAGTGCATAAAAAAGTGAGCGAGTCAAAGCGAGTCCCCGCCACTCCCAAAGCTCATCATTTCAATAATACAACTTTTTTTTTTAATATCACTCCAGTAGCCGGAGTTATAAAAGTTATTAAAACGGCTAACAAAGGGACGTACAGTGGCGCTTTCTAAGGCACTGAAAGAAATGGAGTTAACAAGGAAATTTACATACTGCCAAGGGATAAGTTTGTGGCTTATACGGGTTCATCTATAATTATGAAATATAAAAAATCTATCAAGATTCAAAGAATGTTTCCTATTTTAATAAGTTTTTAAAGTAAAGGTTTTTAAAGACGCTTTCTTTCTGTGTCCTTAAAAGGACCATGGAAGCAGCTGCAGCAGTTGGCCATACGGCAATGATTAGCCGGAGGATCAGGGGGTGGGAAAAGGTTGTAAGCCACGTGCATTGGCCTAAATTGGCTCTTTATGGATTGACTAGCTCTTTCCAGTTTTTTTCCCCTTTTTATTTTCTGTTCCTTTTTGCCCTTTTTAGCCAGACAGCAATCGCTCACCTGTACTCATTTCCCTTTTGCCGTGTTTAGCACAGCTTAGCCATCTTCATTAGCCGTAGAGACACAATCAACAAAATGCACAGAAGAGGCTGGAACTGCCTCTTCGCCCCCCTCCCGTTTTAGACCAACTAAGCATGAAGCCTCATATGGTGGTTATATCCTTAAGCCCTTTCCCTTATCCCTGCAACTGCATTCGCTGACAATTTTCACCCGAAAAGAGGATAGAGAGAGAGAGCGGGAAGACAAAGGAAATGGTATAAAAAGTCTAAACCCCTTTTGGACGGTTTCGTAATTAACTAAAATGCCAAGTGTAGGTCAACCCAAGGGTGATGGTTACACACACGGGGGTTAAAAGGGACTTTCCGAGGTTACATAAACAGCTAAATGCAGACAGACAGCCGGTCCAGGATTTCGTTTTAAGCGCTCTTTAGTTAGCCTTTGTTGAAGATTTTATTTTAATTTAATTTAATTTCGTCTATAACGAATTCAAGTGCCATGTGCCCGGTAGCCTGTGCCATGTGGCACAATGCCCCAAACCCAGCTGGTCAGTGTAATGCATTTACTTGCACTCAACATAGCATTGCACTAAACGTGAAAGCGGGGCTAGGGGTAAAAAAAATGGAGAGAAACTTTCGACGTGTGTCCACCATCGCTTAACCCCGGGCTTATTACGTTTTTCAATTAGCAAAATTAAACTCGAAGCGGAGCGGGGAACAGCCCCTGCAGTGTCCTGTCTCTCCTCTACAGTATCTCTGTTGGCCAAAGCCCTCGCCGAGATAAGGCTGCCAAATTGTGGGCGGGCGGGACGGCACTGGGCCATAAAAAGGTATCTACATGTATGTGTGCTCAGGAGCAAAGACTGGAGCAAATCAACAGCAGAATCAACAAAACAAATTGCGAAGAGGGCAATACGTGCAAGTGGTCTGCAATGGGGCAACATATGTTGTCGAGGGCCATAGAGCTAAAGCCCCTCCCGAAATCGATATCGATATTTGTTGGGCAAGGATGCATGCGGATTCTACAAACAAAATTTGGTAACAAATATATTTTTATTTAAACTAGCTAAACAAAGTTAACTCCCCTTAATATTACAATCGAAAAAGACTCGTTTACCTTTAATTTGTATATTGATTTGACCAGGTAACCTCTAACTAGCAGATGATTTTGGTTTTACTCTCGCTCGCTCTTTCACGCCTTGCCTGCAATGTACAAGGAATAGCGAGAGAGAGCTGCACTCTGAGAGAGCTTTGCAATAATGCAATGGAAAGCCGGCTCAACTACAATTTAAGTTCTTGAAAATTCCTTTCTATTCTCTTTCCATCAAAGTCTATGTCATTCATAATTTCATTCCATCAACCCTTTGATTTTTTGCCAGCCATCATTTACCAAATGAAATTCATCCAGCTTCAAACTCGGATTCCCCCCAAAATTTGATCTAGAGTTATGCGAGCGAATTCCTCCCGAAAAACAGCGACTGCTATGTTTGCCGTTGCTTTTTATTAATTTGCTCAACGCTGCCAAATGTGTTTTCGCTTCGAAAAGTTGGCCAAAAGGGCCAGGAGCAGCGACAAATGCTTTTTCCGTCTGGTTCGTAGACAAGAACCCAAACAAAGCTGGCGAGAAACCAACAAAAAACAAAAAAAAAGAAACCACCAAAACCTCGACGAAACCGAAACCCAAACTCAGCTTCGTATCCCAATCCCAACTCAAACCAAATCCTAAACGACTGCAAAATATAATATTTTTTTTCGGGGTTTTCTGCACTCTTTTTTCCCCGTTTTTCGTAAACATTTTCACCCTCTTTCTTTTTTTGGGAGTAATGTTGGATGGGCAAACTCTCAGTTTTCAAGTTTTGTGGCAGTTTTGCGTGTTTGCTTATAATTTTGTTTGAGTTGCAGTGCCACGCCTGCCGCCCCTTTGGTTTTGGGAATAAAAATAAAGGGGAAAACCAAAGGAAGTTGGAGGGCACAAAGCAAATTTGTAATTACTTTTTCATGCTGCAATTAAAAATGGCGTAAATAGCTCGAAGCGCCAAATAGAACCGGCGAGAGAGCGGAATAGATAGATAAACACTCAACCAAAGTTCGCTTAGTTGCAGTTTTTATTTCCATTATATATATTTTTCGGCAAAACTTAAATTGAGTTAAGCAGCTGGATTGGATCATTTTCGTTGTGATTCATAATTAAACTATGTTTTGTGTCTCCTTCACAACAGCGTAACTATTGATTTTTATATTAATCCATGGCAGCCGCCAGGAGCCATAAAATTCACTTTTAATGACGGAAAAAGAACTTGTTATGCGGCTGTGTTGTTGCTGTCGTCATTAGTGCAAATTACAAGCAATTAAACATGGCCAACACAGGCGCTATCACATGCCAAATGAGGGTAAAACCAAAGGAAAAGCGAAAGAGAGCGAGTCGGAACGATGCATTAAATTAATTGAAAGCATTAAACGCAAACAATTTATAAAGCGCGTAATTCGCCGTTCACATACCGGAGCTGCCCTTTTTTCAATCAATTTCAAATTACTTAAAGTCCAACGCAAACGCTGCTCTAAACACGAAATTCTCATAAAAATTCACAAGAAGTGGGAGTGTGAGTGGTAGTGGTAGTGGAACGTGCATGTTGCAATAAATAATTTAGCAAGGGGAGGAAAGCAGGATACCAAGGATACAGAGGATACGAAGGAGGTCAGTGGCCATGTTCTATGCTCTATGCACATGTCTTCGATTCCCCAAGGAAATCACCATAATACGGAATATACAGCAAAAGAAAAGAGCATACGAAGATAAAAGCTTAATCATTTAGATAGCAAGAGGTCCTCCGAGCACATGTCCAAAGTTCCTTTCCAGTTTAACCTTTAAATGGATCAAAAGACCCTTAGCACTTTGTAATTTTGTTGTCCTTATTGTAAGAAGCATTTGAAGTGTGGCCAAAATACACAAGGTTTTTAAGAGTTTGTGCAGTGTGCCCAAAGTTCAAAGGTAACAAAGTCTTTATATATAGTAAGGTCATACTAACTCTTAAGCGTTTCTTAAGAAAAGGTTACTTTTCTTTTAAAAATAATTTAAATGCTGAAAACTAACTATAGGTTACAATAACTTATTATAAATCAAATAAATTAACTTTAAATAAGCATATCTCCATAGAATCTTTTCAGAACCATTTTACAGATTCTCAAAAGAAATCCCACAAACCTTAAAGCATAATCTTAAACACTAAAACTTTCACGAATTACCCAATTCAATCTTAAAATTACCCAAAAATGTCCAAACACTTTAGCATACTTCTCTAGCATCGTAATTGAGGCTTGAAGTGAAGAGATATCTCTGGGCATTCTTTGCCAACGCCTAACCAAACTTTCGGTTAATTCTTCTAGCACTAATTCCACGAAAACAAAGAGCGAATTAACCGAGGGGGAAAAAATACAAGAATTCTACTTTGTTGCGGCGCCTTTTGAGTTTCGGTGCGGCCTACAACAAGGATAAACATCTGGAAAGGCGCTTTTGCGAGCATGTAAATGGGGAAAATGGCAATGGAATGGGCCACCCCAAACCCACCCATCTCGTGGCAGGACCCACCCACCCTTCACTGTCTGTGTGGCAGTGTTCTTTGCCTTTTACCTTTTTGCGCATTTTAGTTGGTTGCCTTTGTTTTGTTCGGCTTTCAGCTTGTGCTTTTTGTTTTGGCCACTCTTTGCCATGGCAACACGCGTTAAATAACACACATACAAAAACGTTAAGTGGATTTGTCTGTGTCCGTGTCTGTGAGGGAAAAATTCTAAGCCACCAGCTACCAATCCTCCCTTCTGGTCCACAAAGAATGCATGGTAATTATATAATTTTATTTATAGCAGATAAGTGCGGTGAAAATGCAATTAACAGGAGCCGCGTGAATAAATCAAGGCAATGGAGGGAGGAACTTGAAAGGTTACGATATCTGTTCAGGAAAAAATTAATTCGGTAAGAATGAAGCGTGTTTGAGGTTCTTAAAAAAATGTTGAAGGTGTTTTCTATATTTTTCTGAAAAGTTAATTTTAATTGCGACGTTCCTGAAGGCTTGTGATGTTTTAATTTAATTACATTAAGATGTAAATACTTCTCTGGAAGTAAGAGTTCTTCTTTAAGGTAGTCCCATTATTACCTGTATACATGATTCTCTTAGATATTGGTAAAATTATTAAATATTTCTTCATTTATTTCTGTACGATTTAAGGGTAAGCCAACAAAGTATTTCCCTTATTTATCCCGACCTTTTGCCATATGTTAAATGAACTCTCGCCGGCGCTCTTCCGTTTATTTGCTTTTTCTTTGGCTGCATTCTTTGCACAAAAAAAAAGGGAAATAAATATATGAATTTATTAAACTATAATTCAGTTTGGTGGACCGGACAAAAAGCACTTTGACTCACACCTCGGCCGTTCTCTCTTTGGCTTGGTTAAAGGCAACAAAGAAATGGCCAAGGGAACCACAACAAAAGCAAGGAGAAGCAACAACAACTACTACAAAAAGTATAATAATATACAGGACCAACAAACAAATGGGGGCGAGCACAAGAAGTGGAGAAAAAAGGACAATGCAGACATTGGGCGACAGAAGGACAACGACGCCACACGTAAATAAACAAGTTTGCATTACGCCGCGGCGAAGTACGAGTAATAATAAAAACAGAGCAAACAGTGTGGAGGCAGGGTATAAGGGAGGTCCCTTTTCGGTGGAGGTGGAGGGATCCTTCAGGGGGAGTGCCTGGCAAATACTCCGTTAGTTCGCGTGCCAGGCGGCCGAGAAAGCCGAAGCCACTTCCACTACAGTGGGGTAAAAAAGTTTTGTTTGCATGTCTGCGGTACATTTCCGCGACAGGCACCGGTCGGGCCGGGCCGGTGGTTCCCTTCCAGCACATACCATATTACCCCCGATTATATAGTGTGCCATGTGTCCTGACAGGCAACGGCCAACTATGGCAAAACAGCCATAAAAAAAGAAGAAAACAAGAACGACGAGAAATCGGTGAAACACGGCGCTAAAAATGCACCAAATTATAGGTTAGCTTGCTAAAATGAAATTGTATAAATGGATACGATTCACATAAATAAGGTCCGTGGGGCGTGGAACAGCTGATGTGGCTGAAAGCAGTAGGGAAAGCCCTGCCAGAGGGTGGTTTGGTAGTAAACAAAGTAATTTATTTATTTGCAAATTTACACCTGCATTTATAAGGAATTAATCATGAAAGCTGATGGATTTATTTAGTCCTTGAATCGATTTAAATCATTTTTGCTACATTATTTAAATCAAATATTCTGAAAATAACAATCCAATATATAAATATGCCATTGATATTTGCAGAACTTAAGCTGAATGGAAATTTCTTTAGGATTACTTTTTAACGACTGTGCTAGAAATCTTTAATTTAATGCCAAATCTCTTTGCTCCAAATCCAAATCGATTGGCTCTCGCTCACCTATCGATTACTAGTAATCGTTAAGCCAATCAATGTGCCCATTGAGAATCATTCACTAATCCAATCAAGCAGCAGAGACCCCAAAACAGCAACAAAAAGGCAACTTTGTTTGCGTCGACTTCCACACTTTTGACCCCACACTTTCACCTCACTCAGCCTCCCCACTTTCAGCCACACTTTGGCCGCACTTTCAGCCACCCTTTCAGTCCCATTTTATACCTAGACCCCTTACTTTCTCCAACTCTAGGAAACATTTGACCCGAGACCAAGGACCACAACAGAACAAAGCGAAAAATTTCGTATGCGAACGACTTTGGCCTGGACTCGTGAGGGGGGGTCGGAAAAACCACCCAAAACACCGACTCTACCCCTTCGAGGGAAAAGAAACTAGTAGCGACAGCGACAAAGTGACTGACTGGCGCCATAATGTCGCCGCCTGCTTTTTCTCACTGTGTGCGTGTGTGTGGAGTATCCGTTTTGCCAGGACTCACACATGGAGACGGCACCTTGTGTATACCTAAGCCAACGCGCTTTTTATTGTGGTTCCCCTGCTGGGGCTCTTGTATGTGTAAAAGCAATTGTATCTTATGGATGTATGTACATATACTTGTATCCAAATGGTTGCGCCACTCGCTTTGGTAAATAATAGTGTTGAGTGCTGTTTTTGCCTCAGTTTATGAGCTGTTAATAGAGAGAGTGTAAGCCAGTTAAGTTTTCCTCTTTTTCTGTATCTTCAAAAAGGCATAATTTCCAGCACGAAATAAAATAAATTCTTTTGTTTCTCTTTTTTTCCTGACAAGATTTACCGCCTATATCTCAAGGCGAAATCAAAGGCTTTCGCTTGCCAAAGTAATCAGAGAACGAAACATTTGAGATTTCAATGAAAAAAGGCGGTCCCCGGCTATGGAAAAAAAAAGAAGAAAATGATTTATTTGGCATGTCGATAAGCGGTCCCAAAAAGAAACTTGAAACGCACAGAGCAGAGTCTTCGGCTCCGAGTCAACCCCCAACTTTCTCGGGCACTTTCCACTTTTTGGACCGAATGGCGTATAAAATTGTGTACAATAGATTGAACATATCCGGCCCCCCGAAAAAAACATGTGTAGAAGTTTAATTTAATAAGTTTCCAGGACATGGGGGTTGTATGTTAAACATGAAGGGATACTCTGCAAAAATAACACAAAAGAATATCCACAAGTTTTGTCGGCCTGCCTGTTCCGCAAGCTGATGGTTTCACATGTTTTGCTAATTTTGTTTGTTGTAAAGTTTTCTTTGGACTGAGGCCTTATTTTTTCCTCTTCCTTGGGGGTTTTTTATTTGTGGGTGGAGCGGTAAGGTCGCATAAATCATGCGTAAAGTTAACATAAACTTTGACTCAACCTCGCATATGTTACGTCATTTTGGGAGACGTAAGAAATATATATACATTTTTCTTCTGGGATCCCCGAAAGAAATTTAAAACCATTTTGGAGGGCAGTGAAATTGTAGCCCTATTAAATAGGCTTAGTTAACCAGAAACCAAGGACGCTACCACATCATTAATAAACTTGCTTTAAAGTTGGCTTGGAAGAATGGCAACTTCCTGGCCAAAGACCATCCGACCGACTTCCTGCGTGTGGCTGACAGCAGCTATTTTTTGGGTTTCGAGTTCTTTGCTCGCTAATTGCCAGGACCTTCTATTGTCCGCCCGTCCCAGACAAAAGGACTCGCGAGCAATTTATTTCTTTGAAAGTTGTTTTGTTAGCCTTTTCCCCATCTCTCCCACTCCATTTTCTTTACCTAGGGCTGTCTCGCAAAAAGCGAAAGTGTTGATTTGTGCGTAACTTGAGGCGGAGCAGGTGCATCCTGTCGGCGAAGAATGAGAACGAATCCCAAGAGTCCTTGGGCATTGCGTGAGCAAGGAGAAATCAAAGCTATGCAAAGAAGTTCCGTCCTTGGATCTTCGGGGTCTTTTGTTTGTTGCGTGGGAAAAGTTTAGCTGATCCCTGCCAGGTGAGGGCAGGTAGAAAAAGGCTCAGCCCGCAGATAATTCATAATGGAATTGAACTTGAGGTAGGAACAAAAGGTCCTACCGGGGGGAATTTCCTGCTAAAAGCAGTGAAAGTGTTTTTATAGATGTTTTCTTTGTTTGAGTTAAGTGAATGGAGGGGAAAGTGTTTGCTATATTTATGTTAGTCGCAGGATAGCTACTAAATACTTTTAATTACTGAATATCTACTCTACTTTGACGACTTTTTATGATTAAATATTATTACAGCAAATGGAAAGGGTGCCTATTGGTAATATATTCAAAATCCAACCTTAATGAAGCGAACTGCGTGTGCGATGGCCGATTTTCGCATATTCCTGCCATATATTTACCATGACTACCCATCCCCTGGCGACGCCAGCATATATACGTATATGTATTACTAGATGTGTGCGTGCGGCATGATGATATCCATTCCTAACCCAATCATCCAGCTCCATATTGAAACCCACCGACGCTCAATGTTCGAGGAGAGCCGCACGAAAAGCACTTGTGCCCGCAGGCGACGCAGATGTTGCGTCAATTTCATGGCATTTCACCTCCTGTTTGTCCCTGCCCCGGCTTCGTGCTCCGGCTCCCGCTCCTGCTACTCCTCGTTCCCAGCAACAGCATCCCTGTTAGGCCATTTTCCATCCTGCCAGCCATCGCAGCCCTCTCCCACCCAGAGGCGCATGAAGTGAGCGAGCGCGGATCCGGCAATGAAATTACAACTTGTCAACTCAATCAAGCGCGCTTTATGCAGCAATTTCCGTCACTTGTGTGAGTTCCCACACACTCACTGTGAGAGACCCGACCCGCCGCCCGGAAAAGCCCCTCGCACAACGCACATAATCAGCCAATATTAAATCTGCCAAGCCGACACAAAGCTTTGAGCTAATAATCCTTTTTTGATTTCCAACCGAAAAGAATTAACAAAGAAATTTCAGCCTCTTAGTTGCGATGTAAGCCTTAGATTACCTCATGCAGCTGAAATTCGGTGTTTGCCCTGCGCATTTCCTTATTTCCTTATTTTTTTCCGTCTTTGCTCATATTTTTTTCGCCCTTCCAAGGATTTTAATTTTATGCTGCGGCATATTTCCCGGCGAAGCCATTCGGTTTAGCAGGGACATCCGCCGGCGCTTCCGGCAACAGTTGCCACCAGCTGGCAGTATCCTGGCCCAGGATCCTGGCTCCTGTCGTGAATTTGGTGCCTTCGGGGGCTAAGCCAAAGTCTTGAGAAGCCGCAGAATTTGTGTGAATTTAAGCGGGATTTTGGGGCAAGACTTTAGAAATTCGCTTGGCAGTAAAAAAAATCCAGAAAGGATGGCTAAAGTTTAAATACCCTTGCAGATAAATTTATGAAATATAAATTGTATTGCTACACTTAAATTAAGGGATCATACGTTAAGTTTAAAGCAGATATCTTTAAAAACAACGAAAATTTGTCCGATCGTTTCTATTAAATGTATAAGATATAGTGCAAATATCATAACATAATTATAATACCCTCTGCAAGGGCATACAAAATGGAAATATAATTTAAATTTTGATGGCTGGCTGGGATTTTTGTTTGGAAATTTGATTAGAAGTTATAATATAAAGTATTTTATTTTATTCTTTATATACTTTATGGTCTTTAGGGATTTTTCACAGACACTCTGTCTTTTTAAAGGTTTTCCTCTACCCCTAATAATTATCTTTCCCATTTTTAGATCCTGATTTGTGGCTGGCTTCGTTTTCCGCATGAGAACTCTCCTAATTGGAACTGTTATCAATTAGCAATTAGCCGGGGAATCTTCGGTGCTGGCTTTGCAGGATGTTTGCTTTGGCCAGCATTTAATTGCACGCATCGATTGCAACTCAGTGGCAACTCTCGCTCTATTCTCCCTTCGCCACTTTTCCACTGTTCCTGCCCGCAACTCGATTTCCCGAGCAGGCTAAGCCATCTAATGAACTCCCACCACCCCACTCCGCTCTGCTGCGCTTCAACGCTCTGGAACTGGCCCCCGTATCCTGATCCTTCTCTAATTGCAAAAATCAACGGGGAACGAAACCCGTTCCCCAGCCTTTGTGTTGTGTGTGGACCCAAACGCTTTGATTTATTCCGCACATGTGCGTGCTCCTGCCACGCCCACTACTCCCCACGGATGGCATTACAAAGCTGTATTTAGTTAATTACTGTCGAAGGCCAACAACAAAATGGAACAGATAAAAGCAAGGGAGAGAACTATATTCGGACTATGGGATACCCGGTACTCTTTAATAAAAATGCATTGCATACCCAAAGGGCTTTGCATCAGTTGGTCTGAAGGGGAGTTCTTATCACAAATATAACTAATTTTTAGAGTGTTCTTCTCAGTATCATTATCCTTTTTTAAAGACTATATACCCAAAAGGACCCCCCCTAGCAATGGGTATCAAAACGCAGCGAATTGAAAGGCGATTGAGATGCGGGCGACTTTTGAAATTTTATGTCTCCAACCGTAAACGTAAAGAAGACCAACAACAACTCCCAGGCGTATCATTTGATCAAGAAAAAGAGGAAAGAGAATGCTTAAGGGGGTGGCTATCTCTCCCCCACCCCTTCACTCTATTTACGACTAAATTAAATGTGCATTAAATAACGGTTAACAACTGACAAAGCGCAAGCCAAGCCAAAAGCAAAAATAATGGCGAACGGCAAAAGTTGCTACAATGAGCCAAAAGATATGCTGGGAAAGGGGGAGGAAAATTAAGGAAAATCCAAGGGGAAGGGGAATTGCTCAAACACTGTAATTTGCGATTTTATGTGACACTTTTGGGGGGTTTTAGAGGGACAGAGGAAAAGGGAAATGAAAATGGCAAGAGGAATAACAGAAAGGACAATGGAATACATCGAGTTGATACAAATACACTGAATTAAAGGTAAGTTTTTATTAACTAGCGTAGACAATATATATTAACCTATAAGGGGACTTGAATTAAGTCAAGCTAAATGCTTGTTAATATTATAAAAGTCATAACTTGATGTTTAATTTGATTAAAATACATTTTATAAGCTTTAAAAGTGTTTAGATTTTATTACCCCTTGAAACAAAGGTATTAGAAAGTCAGTGTGATACCTTGATCATTTTTAGGTATTTTACAAATCAGGGTTTTAAAGCCAGAAATTCAGTTTAAATTTACATATAAATTCAATAAGTAATGCACCATTCCTTCTCATTTCCTATATATTTCTCACCAAGTCTTTACTGTATTTACCTTCCGAATTTAGCCAAAATCCTACCCGAGACCAAATCTCATTTCCTGTGCCCACTGTTCCAATTGATTTTTAATTTAAATTTGGTGCGTTTTATTGTCCCACCCAAAGAGTCCTCCTCCCCACTGAGAGATGTAAACTGAAATGTCGTCACGTTGATTTGATTTTATTGCGCCCTGTTGGGCAGAACTTAATACTACTGGACCTGGGACCTGGGAGGGCGCCCACTTTTACGACCCCCGAGACTTGTGCATAATTTATGCGCCCTCTCTTACTCTGCGAAACGAAATAAAAATAAGGAAGCGAACGCATAAGTCAAATTTAGAGCCCACTTAGTAGACCAATAAATACCTGGAATACCTACGAAGAAGCTAACTCTCCGGCTCCCGACGTGTAATTTTATGACCTGGCCGCAAAATTTCTTTTCTCCATCTCGCTCTTATTAAATTTTCCAGCCAGAGGAGAAGCTTGGGAAAAAATAAGGCAGGAATTTCGGAATATGTTGCAGCTTTCTCTGACTCTTCATAAAAATTTGCTTTATATGCTACACATACTCCTCGCTCGTCGGGGATGAGATGTGGTGGATTCGGGTGGCTCTGGGTGGACGACTCTGGATGGTTTCTCGGGGTTTCGGGGGGTGGTGCAAGTTAGTCTCGGGGCGTGGACAAGCCGCAACAAGAGCAGCAGAAAACAACAATAACCCAAAATGCCAACAAGTATGATAACCGCAACAACAAAAGCAACACTCGTCGGGGGGAAAAGTGGGCAGATACAATCTGCACAGACAAGAGTCCAGGCGACAACAACAAAGGAGGACTGAGGCGGCACGGGGAGGCGGCGGAAAAAAATATATATAAAACGGAAGACAGGAAGATGTTGTGGCACATTTTTCCACTAAGAGTATTATGAAATTTTTATATATTTTACAACTTGTCTGTCTCTCAGCGTTTAGGGGCCAAAAGGGGGCCATGACGGGGACGGTGGTGGAACAGAGCACACTGCCTCTGACAGTTTCGAGGATGGAATGCTGCTTTGTTAGTTTCCCTTGGCGAGTGAGTTATTTTTAAAGTTGCCACATGAAGTGGAAAATACGGAAAACTGAGGTGACTTTAATTCGCAGTGAAGAGAACTAACGAAAATAATAAATTGGATAGAACAAGAGCTCATCAGATTAAACTGTAGACAGATGAGGTGATTTTAAGTAAAGTTATTTATGTACTTCTCTAGAAAAGATTTAATATGTGATTACTTTTCATAAAGAGCTCATAAAAGATTTAAAATAACTCCATAGGTCCCTCAAAAATATGCTACAAATTAAATATTCCTTCTTAGTAGTTTGATTAATGGCCTATCAAGGAATATTATTCATTAAATATGTGCACCACGCACCTCATCATCATCCGCCGCACCCCAATCCCTGTTAAAGTTGTAATTTCCTTGAATGCTATCCAAGTTCAAGTGCCATTACACATCCTTTTGGGACGAGTTTCTCGCATTTCCTTCTGGGCCAAAAACAACAAAAACAAACACTTCATATGTTAATTTTCCAATTAGACTGCGAGAAATGGCACTAATTACATGCGCACGTAACACACAGCCCAACAAGAGCAACAACAACATTGGCTAGAATCAAAAGCCAAGAAAGGGAGAAGAAGAAAAAAATAAAAGTAGCCACTTGAAGGTCGAGACTGGGCAACCCGAAAGTGGCTCCCGGGTGAAAACAAGCACCCAGCAGTGGCTACACAAAAAAAGAATATAAATAAAAAAGAAAGAAACGATTGAGTCGGCAGTGTCGACTATGAAATACCCGGTACTCAGAGCTAAGCTATATAAAATGTGTAGCATACATTTAGGAAGCAAAAACATTTTATTTTCTTTTTAATTTTTGAACTGGATTTTATATATTTTAAGATGTTAAGGATACAGAATATTGATTACCTTTTATATAACAAATCTAGAAAAATAACAGACCACAGTATTTTTAGGCTATACCTCGTATAAAAAAATCACGAATAAAGGAAAGAAAAAAAAGTAAATAGAATTAATTTTATACACCAAGCGGGCGGTGGCGGCGGCGGCCTCGTCTTGATTATTGTAAAACAAGCCCAAAGAAATGCTGCAAATGTCTGGCCTCAAGTGGGTGGTGTTGGTGGTGTACTGTGTGTGTGTGGCAGGTGGCAGGTGGCAGGAGGTTGGCATTAAAACGAGCGTTTGACACGCGACGCGTTTGCATTTTACACGCAGCTGGCGAGGGAAAATTCGTAGAGGGCGGGGAGGAGGAGCACACCAAGGGCGGTGGGAGAGGAAACAAGGATCCAGGAGTCGCCGCATTGTGGGCATTGTTTTATATAACCCACACTCGCCCTCGCCCTCCCACTTACACTCAAGTGTGCGGAAATATTAACCGCACTGTACAATTCTAATTACATTTTGCCAGTCGCTCACCTCAGCAGAAAATATACACCACACCACACACACACACTCTCGCACACCACCTTTAATTTTATTTATAGCGCAAAATTTCTAGCTCGAGGTGTGAGTGTTCATGTGTGTGTGTTGGTGTTGCCGCAGCATCGCGTGTCGCATTGCCATAAAATGCAGCGAAAAAAACAAACACAAAAAAGAGAAAGGAATAAAATCCCAGAGCCCGTCTTGACTTCCCTGATTGTTCTTCTTCTTTTGTCAGCCTTAGCATACGTACATACATGTGAGTGTTAGCTGATTTAGCTGGCGGCTAAGCCTTATTCCATCGAGTTGGGAACCTATTATCCTGACTTACTCTCGGATTTGAGGGAAACTCGCAATAATGGAAAGAATTGAAGCAGTAAACTCACCTGGAAGCAGAAAGAAAAGGGAATAAGGCATTGTTAGTTTTCTGTGTTATAAAGAATACTTAATTTTAAGGGAGTATTCAGAATATGTTTTAAGATATAGCATAGGAAATGTAGATTCGAGTATTTTATTTAAACATTTCTTCAATTTTAGTCTTTCAGCTTTAACAATATTATATTATTATTTATAGATCAGAGTATTTTAAATACAACTCCCTTTTATACCAATATTTAATAAAAGAAGCCCTTTTTATCCGTAGTTCCTTAAAAACCCAATTTAATAATGTATTTCCTGTTTCCAAATAAACTCAGAACCCTTTTTCCACATGCAACAAATAGCCATTGATTTAAATCAATTAAATATCCACAGTTTTATTGCCTTTCTCTCGCTTGATTGGATGCCCGGCCACATTTTGGCCAGATTTCTGTTCCATCTGTTGCTAATTATGCAACAACAAGAAAACAACATTAAAATTCCGAAACCCAAATACAACAAAAAATAGCAAAGAGGAAAAACATAAAATGTTGTAAGCGAGATGACAAATAAGGGGGACATTTTACGCTTAATTAAACAGGTTCAATAAACCGAAAGGAACTTGGGACCAGAATTCCGTCCCCAAAAGGAAGTGGCTCAACCCTTTTTTGCTTCCTCCTCCTTTCTCTTTGTCATGTCCTTCCTGTGTGCCAATGTGTGTGTGTCTGTGTGTGTTAGTTATTGTTGCCTTTGCCTGCATAATTGCCAGCATAATTCATAAAAAAAATGCCAAGGGAAAGGAAACAAGAGCCAGGGAGATGAAGAGGAAATCATTGACTTTATTTTGAAAGCATTTTAGGCTCGTCCGCAGAAAATACAAAGGCAGTGTCCTTCTTTTTTTCCCCCGTTATGCAGAGAAAGAAAAATATTGAGTTTAAAATTTATATATATTTGTAAAATATTTATTTACTGTTTAAATGGATAAGAATTTAAATTTAAAACGAAGTGAAATCGTTTCAGATATGGTAAAAATATTTTATCAAAATATAAAAGGGTAACGTAAACTTAAGGATAATAATTTTCCTATATTTTCTGCAGAAAATAATACTGCAAGCGTATTTTTATAATTATTTCCCCAGTTAGCTTTTTGCGGGAGAGATGGAGAGAAAGCCGGCAGGGAAACAGGACACACAGCGGAGAACCCATCATCATCGTCTTCGTCCCAACATCAAGCTCATCAAATGCACTGCACAGGCCACTTGCTTTTTAATTAAAATCCAAAGTCATTTGCATGCGCTTTGAAAGAAATTGCCATCTATTCATTGAATGGGTGCTTTTCGCCGGGATTCTGGACTGTGGGTGGCGCCGGGCAAGTGCATTGTAATGTAAGTAGTTACTGCAGGAGGGCGGGAGGCGGCAGCGACCATTATAATCATTATCAATTGCCGAGCGCTGACAACGAGCTTAACAATGGAGCAGATAAATGGAGGCGACCGAAGAGAGACGGCCACAAAACCGCCTGCGATGCATACAAAGTAGGGGAGTCCAAGGATCAAGGAGAGTGGGGATGAGGATGAGGATGAGGATGCGGAGAAGTGGCAACTTCGAGTGTATAAATGTGTGTGAGTGTGGGCGGAAGGAAGGAAGCGGCGGCCAGAAGCGGAAACGGAAAGCCTTATTAAGCGGAAACATTTCGCCTTTTGGCTTCGTGCGTCGAGAGCCAAGGCTGCTTCATAATTTATGCCAATATTTTTACAAGTGGCAATCCGCACTTACACGGCGAAAAATTGCATTTCTTATATGAAATACATTTTAAGAAAAAATGTAACCCAAATATGAGCCTAAAGGTATGCCATGCAATTAATGCAAAAGGAAAATTTTGCTGCATACTTTTCAACGCCTTTTGAAAATGATTTCAAATCTCTTTTTAAGTTTTCTCAGAGAAATCATTGCAAATATTTAAATAATGTGCTCAGTGCATATTTTTTTCTTCTCCCAAGTTGCCAAATCAAATGCGGAGCTGCTGATTTTATTGCTGGGGCAAAAAACTCAGTGAAGAGAAAAAATAGCCGAGAAGACAACGGGACCCCGAGAACTTCCTTGGGCTATCAGCTTCGTCCCCTGGCATATAAATTGAAAAATTGCAATTGACGAGAGAGCACAAGGAGGACGCCGACGGAGAAAGCGAAATCGAAGCGGGGCCAAAGCGCAAGAGTGTAAGAAATGCTCTCAAAGGATTCGCGGCGGCTTTTGAAGTGTAAATCACGGTGCCAAAGTAATGACAATTCTCTGGCAGTTGCATTCGACTCCGGCGTAATTGGAGTACACAGCGGCCAAATGGAGGAAATGGCTCTGGAATCGTCATCGAATCGAAGGAGCAAAAGGCAATGTGCAAGCTGATATTTACCGCTGCGGCGTCTGAGAAAGCTGTAAGCGGTATTTAAAACGAGACAACTGGAGGGAGATGGGAAAGCCAATCAAATGGAAGGATTTTTCGGAAAGAAAGAAAACTTTCAATGTTTGAATTTAGAGCAATTCCCTAAATAAAAAGAGAAGCTTCATGTAAGATAGCTATTTGATGCTTTTAAAAGAAACTACAAAGTACCAACTTTATTTATAAACATTTGTTGCCGCAATAACAATGTATTTTATTAATGTTCCTGAGTTAAGCTCAACCTTACCTACAATCTAGTCAATAATTCAGTTACCGCACTTGCTCATAATTGAACTAATAACTAAAATTGTTTTACAAGGAAGTTTTATCTCGACTAGATACATTTTGGTTGAAATTACCATCGCTTAAAGCTGCTTGCTAATTTTGCTGTTCGAGAAAACAAATTTACTAGTTTTGAAGATTTATTGAAGGTAGTTTGTTTACCAGAGCCCAGCCTGCCCCTACACCCCGTGTAGACCAACCACATAAATCAGAGGGGCTGGCCTGGCATCCACTTTACCGATGGACCACAAAAACATTAAAGTCGGGGAAAATGTTGCCTGGATCGGCAGAAAAGTGAAAACCAAAATGCGGCAAACTTTGCTCATCATTAACAAACAAAATATTGAACAGGACCCTCCTTCTCGAACAGGACCAGACCAGAGCCAATCAAGTTTTTCCCACAGAAGCCGGAGCAGCAGCAGAAGTTGCACTCAAGTGCCTATTTATCTTATTAAGACGAGGCCGAGCAGCTTGTTTTGGGCCCCGAATGTTGGCCATTGTTGGCGCAACTCGGCAAGGACACGCAGGCATCAGCTTTATTCTCTCTTTTCTGCCCCGGCATTCATTCAGTTTGCTTATTAGTTTATTTTGCTGCTTCAAGTAGTTTCTAAGTTCCTGCAGAGGGATCTTCTTCTGCTGCTGCTGCTGCTGGTCCGTTTGTTTTGTTAATTTGATATAGGAACCCAGGGCTAGTAGTAGTAGTGGAGTGGAGCAAATAGTTCCGTTGACTTGTCCACTCCATCCGCCATGGATGCTCCATGGCGGGTTCATGGATACTGCGTGGATGTGGATGTGAGTGAGCAAACAAAATGGGGAAATTCTCTTGTTGACATGCCATCATCATCATCATCATCATGGATGCTGAATGCTCCTGCTTGGGCTTCTGGACGCCATGAATACGTTTAAAGTGCTGTGAAAATTTTTCGGTTCGTTGTTTGATTTTGTCAACTGCCCTCGTTTCGTTCTCCCTCCATCTCCCTCGAACTGTACCTTCCTATCTCTCTCTAGCTGTATGTGTGCTCATGAAAATGTATGCTAATTGGCTTTTGATATTGTCCTGTGTGGGCGTGGGGGCGTAATTTGGCCCAAAAAGCGATGCAGAAGGCGTGGTGCGACATCATTCAGTGGTCGTCAATGCGGTGGTTCCCAAATTGGAGCTGTAAGAGCGAAGGGGTCCTCGATGGCAAGTGGAAAGTATTTTTCATTGAATTTTTTCCATTTTAATTATTCATTTAAAGATAATTAAAGGGCAAGCTTAAAAAGGTGTGGTTTTTAAGTGAATAAATCTTTGGAGGTAAAGTTAGAGATGTACCAATATTTCTCCGTATTTTTTGATTCCCAAAAATATACTGCTACCGTATTCCTATCCCAATTTATAGTTATATCCCAAACTTGGACACTTTGTTGATTTGTCGATTTTATTTCCCATATTTCTATCACTCCGAAAACATTTCCTAATATAAGAAAAAAGAAAACAAGCACAAAGAGGAACAAGCGTGCTAAAACTTTTTAATAAAACCAAAACAACTTCTCGCTTACTTAATTTATTAAGCTCCAGAGATTCAAAGATGCCAATCCTCCTACCTACCTAACACACACCGATCCGAAGACCAAAACACATCCAATCCATTTCGGCACTCGCACACGCACCACAGAGAGTGAGAGAAAGGGAGACAAAGGCTCATAAATATCGATTTCATTGGGTGGCGGCGCGCATACATTTCATGGTTATCCTGGCTGATGAGCAGTGGGAAGCAGTGCCAACGTATCGCCAGCGAATCATCCACACGCCATGACTAAAAGTTACTAAATTTTCCGGCCGTTTGCGTCATTANAAAAAAAAAAAAAAAAAAAAAAATCCTAGGGGGAGAGCCAAAAGTGGAAATGCCAAAAAGAAAAAAAGCCAAAGTCGGATATACACGCAGCTGAAAGGAAAACGGCATGGAGTGGGAAATGAAAACGAAACGAAACGCAAGTAGAAATAATGGGACAGCAAAAGTTTCGCGACCGAACGCCGATGGCCGTGCTCCGATAAGGATAATGGATTTGGACTACCGACCAAACCAAAACTGAAGCCAACGCGAGCCGGGAACTCAACTCAATTTAACTGAGGGAACAGGAACAGGAGCGGGAACGGGAACGAGAATAAGAACGGGAATGGGAACGCACGCCGTTGCCGGGGTAAAAGAAAAAATTTATTCATTGACAATTGAGTTGCGGGCTGTTGAAAATTGAGTTTGGGTCATCGTCAGCATCAGCATCCCCCTTTATTTAGATGTCCTGATTCAGGACTCCCATCGCCACAATCGCCACCGTCATCGTCAGTTCATCGCAAGTAATTTCAAGTGCTGCATATTTATTTGCACAAACGCTTTGCTTTATTATTATGTATTCCTCTATTCCTGTTATTAGAGACCCAAAACGAGAACGAGAACAGGGCGCCCTGTGCAAGTTCGCCGAGAACCGAGAAGTTCTTCAAAAGTTCACCCGCTGAAGTACTTTCTGCGGTCAGGCTTCGTATTTGAAATATTTTCTCGCTTTGAGGAGCAGTCGGAATAAAAAAATGTCAAGTATACTTTTTGGCTTACGAAAGTATGCAATAAATGGAGTGGAGCTGGCAAATGGGGTTTACAACACGAAAAAAAGGGGGGGTCGTCCTTTTCATTTCAATGGCTTTCAGCGGAAAGAAGTAAAGCAACGAGTCAGCTAGTGATTTGGAAAAGGGATGCAACCGAAACGAACTTTGGAACGAAAACCCAAATATGATCTGAAGATGGGAAAGATTTTTAATTATTCCAGCTTGATAAAGATTATGAGCACATGACGCATCAAGCAAATTAAAGCTTTATTAAAGAAGTCCCTTTAACTTGCTTTAATTTCTGATAAAGACAAGCCCATTAAACACAAGTCTACTTTCATATCTTAGTCTCGGTTGAAGTTCCTTATCCTACCGCAATAAATTCTTCGGTTTACGGACAAGGGCCCAACTTTAACAGTAACAATGCCGATTTGCATAAACTTGACTAAACTGCAAATACATCCCACTCAATTTACATGACTCCCTTGTGCTCCGCCCGCCGCTTTTCCGGTTTATTTCCCTTCATTTCTCCCCCACCCCTCCCAAGCCGCAATACTTCACATGGCCTGTTTTATTTGGCTAAGGCCTCATTTTATTTTCTAATTTTTTTCCTGCAACGTTCGAGTCGAAAATTTGGTTCGTCTTGCCGCATGAAATGCTTCTATCGTTGAGTTTCTGTTGTCGGGGGAAATCTAGTTCCTGGCAAGTGCCACAAAAGATTGATTTTTTTTCTTCGTATTTTATTTGTTGTTATTGCAGCTGTTGTGTCTCGTTTTTTGGCCGGCAGCCAGAAAAGAATTTTGTTTTTTGAGTGCTGCGGCGACGACAAGTCCAGCAAGTCCAAAAATATCTCTTTAAGAGCGCTTTTTGTTTAATAAACAATATATAAAAAGTTGCCATGCTCGATTTATAAACAAGAATGCGCGAGAGCGAGAGCAAGAAGGGATCTCTACCGCCCACTCACAGTTATTTATATTGTGTGTGGCGCTTGAAACGTTTTCGCATTTATTCTTAATTATCAACAGAAAGTTGTCTGCGCTTTTTTCGTTTTCCGTCCTCCTGTCCGTCCGCCCGTCCATCGCCTCTATAAATCTAGTTGGCCACACTGTAGCTGTTGCAGCTTTCATTACCACTGCCACACTCCAATCTGCACACTCCTCCCACACGCCACACATTCCACTTCCCCGTCTTCCTCTTACTTCCGCTTCCACACTCGACATACTTTATCATGACACGCGGCGTATTTCAACATATCTTCGCACACTGACAGATGAGCCAACAGTCAGTGGAAGGCAGACAGGACAGTGGACACCGGACAAGGGACACTCGTCCTGTTGTCTGCTGCTTCTGAACATATGACAGTTTAATTTACTTTTATTTTACTCTGTGTGGATTGCATTCCACACACAGCCAACTGTTTGGTTTTTGCGGCTTCTTTTCGTCTCGTCTCGGCTTAAAGTTTATGTTTATGTCATTTAATTTCAATTATTTGCACTGCTCCAGCTGAAGGGCAAGAGAGTGCTCCCACTTTCGGCCATTTTAATTATGCGCTCTGGTAATTTATGTTAAACTCTGAGTTATTAGAATTTATGGCAAGCTGCTGGCAAAAACTGTCGGCAAACGGCGCGTGAAATGCTAATGGTCGAAATAAATACGTATATATACGTTCCTTATATACATTTTCCAGCCACGAATGGCCGGCTTTAAACTCGCCTTCCACCAACTCCACCTACTCCACGTGGAAGAGCTCTGTGCCAGTACGATATTGTATATGCCAAATAAAAACACGAAAAAGCAATCAACTCGGCTTGGCCAGGTTTTTTTTTCTATTTTATTTTGGGGAAATAGAAACTTCCGAGCGTTTTACAAATATTGAAAGCCGAACAAGACAAATGAATTGTAGAATTACTCAAATAGAGATGCTCGACTCAGTTGTTAAATTAAATATTTCACAAGTTCCGCGTGGGACCGATACAAGAATTGGAGCGTTTTACATAAACAACAGAAAAGTGTGCCCATGTGCAAGTTGTAGTTAGGTCAAAGGTGCAGTGTAACCTTGCTATCTACAATTAGGCCATAATTAGGACATTTTTAATTTAGGAGAAAACGAATATCCCAGATCCTTCCTAAGACATTGGGGTTTTCTTTTTAATATATATAAATATATATATCCAAGGCTCTTTAGTAGCTCCAATAAATGCACAAAACTCCCAATGCAGAGTATAGAAAAACCTTAAAAAAATAATGTTTGCAACACTGGCATGCCGAACAATGACAGCGAGAAATCAACGCGCCAAAAACTGACAGACGACAAATGAGTACAAAAAAAATCAGTCAAGCCAAGGTTCGGGGACATCCGCATCCACATTCACGGCGTCCAGACAATGACAGCAAACGACTGACTAACTGACAAGCAGACAGTCAGACGTTCAGGAAAAACAAACCCAATGGCGGAATTGCTATTTTGGCTGCTCTGGCCTTCCGATATTTTCCCGATAAGCAGCAACAACAGGAACCAAAACCGAACCACAAATTCTGCCAGAGTTTTTAGTCAGCTCCTGTGGAAATCCCATCCACTCGCACATAAATTCCTTTCTCAGCTTTCCATTCCCTTTCTTTTATTCTTTTTCCTGCCTGGCTCTCAAGAGATTTGTTTTGTTTTCGTGCACTTGTTTACTGCGTCTTTGCTGGAAGAATAGAAAAAAAAAAAAAAAACAGCGAGGAAAAGTGGCAGCAACAATGCACGAATCCCGCCTGTGGCTCCCACTTTTGGAACTGAACCCCATACGCCACCAGCACACACATGGAAGCTTACTTACTTTGCAGCTCTGGGGGATTTCCTTCTTTTCCTTTGCCGGGCAAAGAGAAAATGTAAATTTACATTAGACGCAAGTAAATTTAAATAATGCGCGTAAAATTTACTACTTTTCTGCGCATTTTTTCTACTTTTCCTCCTAGTGCTGTCCCCAGTTGTCTTCCGAAAGAAGCAAAAAGCTTTAGATAACAGTTATGGTATCGTCCTTTTGTTACTTCCCTGCTCCGGCGCCATTTTGTTGGCGCAGCTTAGAAAATATGTTGACAAGCATAAAGCTGCTGCAAGGGTCTGGAGTTTCCGATTTCCTTGGGAAAACGGAGTGGAGAATGTGACAAGTTATGCGATTCAGCTGGGGTTAGAGAAACAAAAGACTAAGGAGCTTTAGCGAAATTTGACAATTTGCCGAAAGATATGCGAACAGGCTCAGAGATATCTACTTGCAAATAAATTCACAAAAAATATATACAATTGTTCTGTCACAATTATTATATTTTATAAACATCTCTTATCTCTTAACATTTGTGTGACAATAAAGAATTATTTTCTAAAGCTGATTTACATTTATTAAATAAATGTGGAAAATAAATACTGGCAATAGGCGATCCCACTCCAGAAAAATGCATTATGAATTACCTTTGGCAAACAAAGGATTTTTGTGCTATCCAGCTGGAGCCCCACTCGCTTCTCACTTTCCATGCCATCGTTTTGGGGCGACAGGAAAAGCCAACGAAAAAAGCCACATCCCTTATTGAGCCTCAGCCGCTGATCACAAAATCCACATGCATTTTTCATGCTTTGTCAAATAAACAGCATCTACATATAGAGCACATAGCAGCCCCACACACTCCGGAGACATTTTTTCAACGGCTAGACGATGGAAATTCGTGCCTGGGTTACCATTTTTTTTTTCTCCATAGCGGAAAGTTTCGCCCAAACGCTTTGCCTTTTCTTGCCAATTTTGGAAAAGACACAGGACAAAAAAAAAAGAATCAACAAGAGATGCTGCAGCGCCGCGGAGCTTGAGTCTAATAAAAGTCTAGTCGACATTATTTTCAACCCTCGGCGAATTATACACAAGTTTGATCCATTCCGTTCCGTTCGGTTCGGTAAGGCGACAACCCCGGGACGGGATAAGGACACGAGTCCTTTGGCCCGGCCAATGCAATTTTCGTGCATGGGGCAAAAACGTGGCTTGAATAGCCAAGTGAGTCCCACATTATAAATAAATAAGCAGCCCAAGCACCCAAAACCGAGTACGACGACGACGGAAAAAAAAGCATGAAAAAAACGAACAAGAAGTGGGGAAAATGTACAGGAAAAACTGCCAAAGAAACCATTTCGATGGGGAGGGTGAAAATGGGGAAAATAGAGGTGATATTAGGGCGAGAGAGCGAGTCAAACATTTTAACAAGTCAATAACATGTCAAGTGAAAACTTTTGTAATATTTTTAAATTGTTGTCTTCGGGATACTCCTTTGCTCCTGAAATGTCAAATCGCTTGGCTCGCTTTAAGCTGAAGCTTCGAGCTCGAGCACTCGCAGGGACCGGGCTGTATGACAGAGCAATTAATCAAAAATGTACCATAATATTTTACGCTACTCAAAGGAATGAATCTGTTGTGTGACAGTTTTTGTTTGTCATGCATTTCAGATTTTTATATTTTTTTTGCGGAGGAAGCTGAGGCGTGTAGAGCTTTATTGGCTTACAAGTTGGTCTTCAAACTGACAACTTTACACAAAACGTTGTGGAATGTGAAAATATGGATATTTCCTTTGAAATGTTCCCAAAAATAAATTAGGTTTTAGCTCCAGCTTAGTGTCTCCATATATTGTTTACAATTTGTCTGTGGATCCTAAGTGGATTAACTTCGATTTGTGGCAGGCAGCCTGGCAATCCCCTGGTCGACTTTCGAGTAACCCTTGCTAGCTTTTAACTTCCAATTACATTTGGCTTTGATATACGACTTTCAGGCCGACATCTTTGGCCTTTGGCCCGTTGGCTCTCCCTTAACACTTAACTTGATTAGTTTCCGGCTGGAGTTTCATTGCCCACCTGCAGTTGCCTTTTGCACTCGAGAAAGAGGGAGCGAGAGTCTGGCAATATTAATTTCAATAAATCAACAAGTGCATTTTTAAAATGAAGAAACTTTTGCCCACTTTTTCGGAGCCGGAAACTTCGTTTCGTTTCGCTACGTTTCGGCTTGCATACAAAATGACTGTGTGGAATATTATTGAAGCTGGCAAAATCAAGCAGAAAATATTTGCAAAACTTTTCGCATTGAGCTGTGTTTACCTAATGTATTAAAATGTTGCCTCTTCCCTTTTCCCCTCTATTGATGAGTTATATGGCTGCTGTAAGACATTATACAAATGTGACCGGGCTTTGATTTTATTTGAAAAGGAAGAAAAATAAGATAAAGGCCAAAAGAGCAAAAGGCTGAGAGGCGAAAAAAAAGAAAACGCGAAGCTAAATGTGCAGTTAGTCGGGGAAAAGTTCAACTGTCATTTTTTTCGGAAAAGTGCTGCAGAAGTTTTTGCTTATGAACTTTTTAACAGCGCCTGGGAGTGTGTGTGTGTGAGAGGGTAACTCCCCTTCTTCATCAGCATCCCTACATCATCATCATCATCGTCATCGTCTTGAGGCGCCGTTTAAAGTTTTCCCCATTTTTCTACTTCATTTTTTTACTCCATTTTTTTTTTTGCAAGCGCAGAAATTTATACTTATATAAGTTATACTGCTCGAAAAATCAGAGTAAAGTTTTAGCTGCAAGTAGTACATAAACGAAACCAATATGCGTGTGTCCCCGCCTGAGTCTGCAGTCAAAGTTTTCCCTCGGGCTCGGGTCCCGTCTTTCTATTTTTTTTTTTTCGCCTTAACCCTCGCTCTGTGGTCTCGAATTCCTGGCAAATATCATTATTCTTGTCGTTTTGCTGCTTTAAGCGATTTTCGTGAAGTCGTTTAAACTTGACGTCTATGAAAAATGTTTCGGAGACCACCCAAGTTCGAGCCAGAAAAAACTTCAGGGCGGAGTTGGCAAGAAAAATGCATTAAATAGTTTTTGACAATATTAAAAATAAAAGACTTAAAATCTGTTCGCCACTTACGAAGGGTCACAAGGAAAACATGCTGAGAGCAGTGGGAGTTGTCATTGGAACTTACCTGGAAGTAAAGAAAGAAATATGATTTTAGATTTCATGTGGTATAAAAATACTATTTTTCTTGGTTAAATATACAGAAAGTGCATAAAAATACGTATTTAGAAAAGAATGAGGAATCGTTGTCTAACATTTTCTCTATCTGTAGTAGCCATCTTTATTAACCAGATTATTAAAGGTCAGCCATTCGAGGCCAGTTCATGGCATTCCCAACTCGCACACCGAACTGTGTGTGGCACTAAATAATTGCTAATTTACGTGCATTTTGCGGAGGCGCATTAGGTTGAGTCTGAGGTTATGGCCAAGCCGTCGTCCACGTGCAAAAGTTTGCTCTGCAACTTATTGACCTTTTGGTCATTTGGCCACACTCGGACACACACTCGCAGCCACACTGGAACTTGGGTCAACATTTGCGGACCCGAAATCAAGTCGAAGAGCTCCGGCTAATTAGTTGGTTTTTGAGGTAACCAAGAAGTGTTTGCCCTCGTCGAAGGTAAAGGTGTGTACGGGATCGCAGTTAGCCCTAATAATGCCATAATCAACTGGCCAAACTCTTATGTTTCAGCGGCATTTAAATTGCATAACTCAACTGGAATCGAAACTTGAATTCCCATCCAACTGAACAATGTGTGTATGTGCGAGTGTGTGGTATTTGTTTAGCTAACAAACCGGGGCCGGCAAAGTCGAATCCCTCCTTTTTCGCACACCCAGCACCGATCTATATATAGGCACTATATATGTGTTTTTGCTGGTCGTCTGGCGTTTGCCAAAAATCAAATGCAATCAGCGAAAACAAATAATGGCATAACGTGCCGTATTCCCGTGCGGCAATGAGTGTAGAACGTGTTCGACCCGGCTGGAATGCAAATACAATGCAGTCCGGAGCTAATAAATATTGAAAGTGGTTTAAAACAAATCGGCAAATAACGTGCAATATGCTTTTTTTATATATACCTATATATGTTTATAAATAAAGGGAAAAACGATCTGAAAAACTGCCACAACAACAACTGGCAAAGTGGAAAAATAAACAGCATCGCAGCATTAAAAATGCATTGATGTAAAAGCACTAAAATCGATATAGGACTATATATATCGAAGTAATGCCTGGGCTGTGTGAAAATTAAATTGCAGCATAGCAATGAAATCCCCAAGGGGGAATGTAAATACAAATTTAAAGAGTCGATTGTGTATATTTGTACCCATCTTTCAGTTTATTGAAGTTTAAAATGTCGCCCGGTCTGTCAATCAGTAATACCAATATGGTTTCAATAATTACTGTACAAAATAAAGCGAAAGCTGGGTAAAAAGTAATCGGATATGTATATTGATAGTATAAATTGTTTTTATATATTCTTTATATAATTTTAAAACCCTTAAAATGTTTGACTATGGTATTATTTTGTGGGACTATTAAAATAGTAATATTTATACATCATGGAAATTATTGAGCATAAAATTATTGATAATAAATATAAAGGCCGTGAGTCGTGGCAGAATCCTTGCGGATTTCTGAATTTTTGTCAAGGAATAAATGAAAGCGCTGGACTATCCAAGTTTGTATGTATTTTCCCGAGTGTGAACCGCGTTTCTCTCAATGCAGCAACCGGGATTTACTTTTTGTGCCCCATGGCCTCCAGCAAGTCCGGCGAGTCGTGGAGTTCTGTGGAGTCCTGCGACTCGTGGTCTCATGGAAATGGAGCGATGCGCGTAAATTTAAATTAGCAGCCACACCACACATGGCTTCTCCGACCAAATGTGTGTGTGCGAGTGTGTATATGAAATTACGCATACGCCACGTTGCACCACATTTTGACTACTTCATTACCATGTTTAATCAGATCATTGCGTGTCTGCCATCGCAGCCATCTCATTCTGCTGCAGAGGCCAGTTCATCAGTCAACCGCACCTTCCCCTCTCTCAGCCCCGCATTCACATTTTCCACATCCACTGCAATCATTTAAATGCTGTGCATTAATATTTCACACACACACACACTGCAGACAGACAGACAGTCAGACACACGCACGTGCATCCACCCCTAAAACTAGCATCGTTGTTTTAGTGTTTTAAATAACAATTTGGTTTAGCATAAATTTACGCATGTTTTTGCCTCGCTTCGGGGCCAAACTCGAGCTGGCGCTGAAGCTGAAAAGTTCGTTTCCACATAATTTTTGGTAGCTTTTTGCTTTTGCTGTTGTTGTTGTCGCTGCCATTATTCTAATTGTTATAGTTGCTCTCCCGCTCGCCACGGGGAGGATGGCTGGGATAATGGCAACTGTTTGGGTTTGACTTTCGAATGCAAATGTCGAAATTGCTGACAGGCAGTTTGGCGCTGGCAAAATTCGGCTACAAAGGGAATTTTTGGAAAGCGATTTAGCAGTAATCGATTGGAATGGAAGGGCTAATATCGATAGGTCAGTCACTGGGGAAAATCGGTCGGAGAGCATAATTACGAGATAGTAAAAATGTAATGCATTTATCGATAACATTTTGTTGCGATATATTTATCGATAATTAATCGTTATCATAAATGCAAGAATTTTAAAGATGATTTAAGAATATTTGTTTTGACCAATTAAACATTGCTAATTTACTAGTTTTTACAATCGAAATAATCGAAAACACTAGAGTAAATATCGATATTTCGATTATTATAATATTAACATTTATATGTTCTTATACATTTATTTGCAATCATAGATTAAGTAAAGGAATAACTGTATGTTTTCTGGAGAAATAAGTGCATTAATTGATAATAATATATCGTTAAGAGAAACCCTAAACCTATGTACATCCTATATATTCGCCACAAAATACATCAACATATTCGCCAGTTAAGCTCGATTAGCTGCCCCAGAGTTTTGGGGCCATTGTCATTATTGACATCGACTCATTTCAGCTGAATGGCATTCTGACATATGCCAAGTGTCCTTCCCTCCGCAGCTTCCCCATCCCTCCATATAGCCAACTATCTATATAGCTGGCGCTTTGCTTTCGCCTGATTTATGCACATCAATAACACCGAGCGAAACAGGGGGCATAAATCAGTTCCCAGGAAGAGACACGCACAGACAATGGCAAAAACAAATATTTGACTAATTTCGAAGATAGCAAGTTGGCTAACAATAGACAAAGAGCAGACAATGGATAGCCGGAATAGACCAGGAATATAACCTTAAAACAAACTTGGTCAAACAAAGTTATGGCCTCTGCGGCTGACACATGAGAGAAGTGCGAGAAAGAGGGAATCGGGGCGAAGCGGAGGGTATACTATACACGAACATAATTAGGAAGGAGTCGTTTTAATTGATGGTTAAAGCAAGCTCGCAGGCGAAAACTTTGCACTTGGCTTGTTTATTAATGCATCCTTGCCTCTGCAGCCATGTCAGCCTGCTTATTTAGCTCATTTATTTTGAATGGCAGCTTTGGCTAGCTGATGCACTTGTGGTCAGCCGACAGAGAGAGGGCCAGAGAGAGATAGTGGCTAGCTGTCTGGCAGTCTGCATTAATTTCCAGCTTAAATTGCGCTTCAGACACGCACGCACACTGCCAGCCTGGCATACTTTTAGGCATCTCTCTCTCTTTGCGGTGTGCTGGAAAATTTATTAGCTCGGAAAACTCAGCCAGCACCACCCCCCACACCTTCTCCTGCGGTTGCACCTGCATCTAAGCTGATTGCCAGTTATCTGTGCATCTTTGTAGCTGTGCGGATTAATTATAGCCTTGTTTAGTTTATAGAGTTGTCTAACGGCATTTGCATTTGCATTTTCCGTTTGACGACACCCCTCCACTGCCGAAAAAGTGGGCAAATAAATTCGGGGCTTAGCAACAACGCGTGGCGAGGTGGCGCACACATAACCATACATATTTGCACGCAACTAATTAGCTGTCAAAATAGCATAAAATCAACTGCCGCGGAATGTGGGGGAAAAATAGCGGGGAAAATGGGAGGATTGAGAGCAAACAGAGAGAGAAACGACTGCTAGAAAATGTACGATTTTAAACCAAAGGTTGATGATGATTTAGGCATACTTGGAAAATTGGGCATTAAATAAATCTATTTGGAAAACAAAGGATAAAGGATGGTAAATTTTTTAAACATTTACAGCGAAAAGTCGTTTTAAAAACCCTAAAATTTCATAATAAATTCAACTAACTAGATCTTGGGGTTTAGAAAAAAAATCTCATTAAGTTTTCTAACCGCCAGACTGCAGTCCTTTGTTGTGCCGAACTTTCGTCTCACATTAGAGCTAGCAAAGTCAACATAAAGGACTCGTTTGAACCCACGGATACAAATGTATCTCCGCACATACATGTACAACATCTATATCCATTTGTCGGCGACTACTTGTGGGGAAAGTCAAAAAGTTTGTCCAGCGGTTAAGAAAGGGAAGGAGAGCTCCAGCCGCTTGCTACTCGGAGTTTCCCGTCTCTACCTCTGTCTGTGTGTGCATAATCGAGCGGATACAATCATTTTAATAGACACGCCGGTGTTATAATTTATATGCAACCGTATCCGCTTGCAGCTCGTCCCTCTGGCCAATCGAAAAATGTGGCATATACACTAGGCTGCGACCAGAACCAGAACCGAAAGCTCGACCACATTTCTATGTCATTTGCATATCTCTGCCCCCGTGTTACTACCCTTTGTCTCCTGCCTGACTTTGTCTGGCCATTATTGTGTTAATTTTCAGTTTGAAATGCAGAGGGGCAGCAGGACGTTAAGGATCCATATGGAGTGTGTGTGTGTGTGGGGCAGGGACAATATGGTAAATGGCAAAAAAGTTTCCACTGTGGCAGAAACAATGTGAAATATTTGTCGCTTGTTGGTTGCTCTTTGTGATGATTGTGCCCGATAATAACAATGACGATGAGGGGGGCACAAAATTTAGGAAAATTATGAAAATATGGGCAGGGGGCCTTGGCCCTTCAGTAGATTTGAATTTCAGCTTTTCGTACTTCTTCCTACTCGTTGAGATTTTTTGAAAGGGTTTACAATTGAGTTGGTAAAATTTAATTAGGTCGTTTTAGAAAGGTAGTCCCTGGCTATCTGGAATAATAATACTTAAAACCTTCAGATTTGTACAAGTGTGTTCAATTTTACCCATGAAAATAAAGGGTAAAAGGGACACAAAATCATAAAGTGTATTTAAGGAGTTAAAAAATTCTATAATTGCCAGGACTAGAAACTAAAACTATTAAGTAAGCAACAATAATTTAACTTGATTAATTACCAACAGAAGCTCTCGGTTCAAAGCTGGCAAACAAAATCCAGCCACAAATAGTTAAGCTACTTAAAATTCGCATTCAAATTTGACGAAACAAACACAATTATGAGTAAATAAATAAAAATACAAAAATTGTATATGCGATATATGCCACAGCACATATATTCGTGAAAGCGGCAATATAATTTAATTAACAATCGGGGGAAAAAACAATGAGAAATGTGAAAAAATATATGTATATACGCAGAGGCGAAATGCAAAATGAACTGCCAACAATAAAAGCGAGATGAAGTCATAACAGCAACGGCAGCAATTAAAGGGAGACCAAATATTAAATTACGAAAAAAATTTAAGTGCGCAGAAGGGGAGGTTAATTTTGAGGCCAACATAATTATGCTGCGCTCTCACTCACTATCCCTCCCCCTCTCGCACGCTCCCTGCTCCTCTGGCGGACAATGGCCGTGCAATGAGAGATAAATATCAGCGATTAATTTGAAATTTATTGCATGCATTTAATAATTTATTAGTGCGTGAGCGCGAGCCCGGCTTTGTTCCTTGTTGCTATTGCAATTTATGTGCGGCAACAAGAACAACACCTTCGGACGCACACACGCACATTCACATTGCGCATACGCCGCATTGTTCGCAGCGGCGGCGAAACAAACGTTAATCGTGCTCATCCCTCCCTTTTCCCAGCGGGGAAATCGGGGGGAAAATCGCTGGGGTGGTGGCATAAACAATTGCATTTAAATTGCATGCCTCGCTGTTTGACTCTTGGCACTGCACCGCATATACATAAATATACATGTATGTATATATACATATATGCAGCGTAGTTTTCGGCCCATAAATAAAAGGCAAACAACTCAATTTGCATTGCCGGAGGATCGGCATAATATGACCAGGAAGTGTCCCTGTTCCTGTCTCTGGCCCCACCTGTTTTTATTCCTGTTCCTGCTATTTCCCCCCGTAATTATCTGCCCTAAGTCCCTTACAAGTGGCCGCAATCTCCAGCCATCAATTGCTAATCTTGGCTAATTATTCGCAGCCAGCTGTAAGAATTCATTGCTTATCCCCAAACTCGGAAAAAAGACCAAGCTGAAGCTTTTCCCTCATCAACTCGACTCAGTTCGGACGTTTTCCATAGATTTAAACAAAAACTTTTTAATTAAAAACTTTTTTTGTGCTGCTTCCCCCCTTTTTTTCTCGTGCATTTTCCAGATTTCGCTTTGCTTTTTTTTTGTGCTCTGCAGTTTTATTTTATTTATTTTTTTATGCGTCTTTTGGCTGGCATTTGTCTGAAAGCCTTTGGGGCTTCAACAACCGCAACACAGAAAGAAAAAAAGGAGCAGAGTAATCAGGGAAACAAACTCGATTTGTTGTTGCTGCTGCCGCTGTTGCTGCAACAATTAAAATTGCGCCACTGAGCGCCACTTTCGGCATTGCGGCGGCCATTGGCCAATGGGCGGGGTGCGAAAATGGGCGTGGCAGCTGAAACGGCAGCAGAAACAACAGCATCACCACTTAATGTCACATTTCATTAGGCAGAAACAAAAAAAAAAAAACAAAAAACAAGCTAGCAAGCAACATAGCAGAGCAGAAAAAGGCGGGAGAAAAAAACCAAAGTTTAACCGCTGGGAATTCTGAGGAAATCCCTGAAAGGGCGAGAATTGTGGGTGGCTGCTGCTGCTGCTTCCAGCCATGAATGCTTGCAAGTGTTTGTGGCTAATAAAGAAAATGTGTTGCATACCTTGTGGCTAAATGAAAACGATTGCGAGCGGCGGAAAAGCGCTGGGTTGGCTTGGGTTGCGTGTTGTGTTGGGTGGAAAGGCGAAAAGAAATTAAATTGCAGCAGGGCAAAAACTAAAAGATTCTCGCTGGAAATATTCTTGATTTCTCAAATGCAAGACGGAGTGAAAGAAATTGGTAATCAGCTGAGTGGCAGCTGTTCTTGGTTGTATTATTAAGGACGGAAACAGGACATAAGCAAGCGTGTCTTGGGATTATTTGAGGAGGAGCCTTTGTAAGGTAACTTCATCGCATTCATAAATAATTATCAACGCCAAATGTTGTTCATTAACTTAAAATCTTTACAGCCTGGCTCTCCCTTCACAAAGTCTATCTAATCTCCTTCTCCTGTTGCGAGAACTAATTCGCCAAATTTAATTACTCACCAATTATGCACAAATCCATCAGAATTAACCACAATTAAGTAAAAACTTTGTTGCTCACTTTATCGCATTTCTTTTTGGGCCTTCCCCGAGTCTCCTGTCCTCGCTTCCTCTCGCTTCATTTCAATTATTCAATTTTACACCTTGTGGCATTTCAGGGAACATGGCAGGACTGTGGACTGCGGACTGCGGAGGAAATTCTAGGGAATTTGGCAGCAAAGACTTTCATTCTGCGGCGCATTAATCGCCGTCGAAAAGGACCAACTTTTGTCGAGGCTTCTCTGCTCTCTTCTCCACTTTGGAATTCTGCTGCGCGAAAGCGCGCAATGCCAAAGGCGGAAAATCCACCCTGCGGGGCGAGAGCGAGCAGACAGTTGGAATTTACAAGAAAACTCTAAATGAAAAATCGCAAAAATTCTTTAAGAAATACTCGGCAAAAACAAAATGGCAGCAGGCGCGTAGTAAGGAGCAGGGACAGACAGGACAACTATGTCCCTTGTTCTGTGGTCTAGTAATGACGATTGGAATTCGTTTAAGCGGTTATTCTAACAATAGCTTTGTTGATGTTTCAACAGCAATAAATATGCTTTTTACGGTGGTTTCTTAGATTTTTTTATAAGTTTTCTCCATTTAGGTTTTTCCCTACAATAAATATTTATTTAAAAATGTTGCTACACCATTTCTCAATTTAGATTTAATTGTATCGTATGCTAAATTGCCCAAGAAGTTCATAAAAAAGAATGAAAGATTGCGCACAAAGTGCACTTAGTTATAACATGATTACAATCTTAATTCAGTTTGTCACACAACAAATGTGTATTTTTAAAAATATATTTCAGCCTCCCAACCCGAACCCGAACCTCACCTCGCTGGCTGCTCGCCAAAAGAATTTGACTCGAAATAACACTGTCGAGAACTATAATTTGACACGAATTTATATATTTGAGTGGTTTTTTGTGTCTATTTTGTGTTGCTGTTGCTGTTGTCTGTTCATAGACCATTTGCAACACAACATTTGCAACCAAATTGACAGATGCAAATGTAAGCGAATTTATAATTGAATCCACCATTCGACTTCAATTCCAAATTAAATTGAAAAAATGCTGAAACCAAATTGCCGAACGAAAAATGTTAAATTCTCGTTTGGCCAGCGTAAAATTAACTCATTATAAAATTAATTAAACAATCGCCGGGTGGCTTTGTGCACTCAAATGGAGAAATGTGCCGATTGGGGTCGGGGGAATGGCGTGGATTGGGACTGGGCCGTCAGATAATCATGTGTTTGCAATCAGTTTTCAAATCGCCAGCAGCCGGAGGATACCCCGGCAACAAACAAAGCAAAGGCCTACACAGGTCAGGGGGATGAGAGAGTGAAAACAATAATAAAATCAATTTGTAATAAACCACATGGGACGCATGAAAAACGCAATAAAAACGGACAGTAGCTGGGAAAAAGAAGTTGCTGTTGCTGCTGCTGCTGCTGCGGCCAAAGCAGCAACCGCAAAAGAGCTTTAAAGTGTTGCATACTTTTCCGGGGTAAACATGCGGGTGTTTCAGGACACACAGGAAGTCGAGCGAAGCTGTGGGTGGCAGCCAAAGGATATGGATATTGCGTATACACTTTAAAGCGTTGACAGGAGCGACGCCAAAGCGGAGATTGTATTTAAATAATTTAAATATTCATACGTTCAGTTTCCAATTTAATTGAGAGCAGACATCAACTGCTGGTTAAGCGTGTTATACTTTATGCAATCCGTCAATAAATGTTGAATGGACTTAAAAAAAAAGAATGCCGCTTAATGGAATGTGAAAAATATATAAGCTCCTGACGCAGATACGTGCAAAAACTATGCAAGAATGCATAATAATAGCATACACAAACAAAGAGATGGCTTTGAATAATTAAATATAGAATTAACCAGTTCTGGTAGGTTTTTAAATTGATTTCTACGAAATATTATTGATAAATCAACAGAAATTGGTTACCTAGAAAGTAATTCCTAATCTGGAGCTATTATATATTATATTTCTCATTAAATTCCCATTAAATTTCCTCCCCAAATCCTTTCTGTCATTTCGTTATTTTTCCTGGTATTTCCCCATGTAATTTGTTGGCTTTGCCAAAAGAACCTTCAACACACGAGACAAGCAAGCTACGGGAACATGCAACAGCAACTGTCGCTCAATTGTTGCAACTTTATGTCACGATGGAAAAACATTTACTTGGGCCAAAAAGGTAAACTCTGCCACCCGCGACATTATTTTTCAGCTGCCTTGTCATTATTATATTTAAAACTCCATAAAAAAAGAGAGAAAAAGTGGCAAGCACAAAGTCGTTGGCATAGACATGCAGGTGTGCGAGTATGTTCCTCTGAAACACTTAACCACACACACTTTGTACACAAACGTGGCAGCAAAATGCAAAAAAAAAAAAAAAAATATATATATATATACATATGTAAGAGATATATGCATACATATATATAAATGGCTTCAAGGCTGAGTGGGAGTGGGTGGCCCTGTCTTGGCACCTGCCACACACGTGCGGTGGAAAAAAAAAAGGAGGGAGGCTGTGAAAATTCACCGGGAAAGAGTTTTCCCCATCGCCATTTTTGTTGTTGTTCCTGGCACTGTCGTTTCAAGCCCACTTAAGTCGCACACTTACATACGTCGCCTATATGTATGTATTCATTTTTGTCTATAATTTTCATTTTCCCAGCACATTTTGTAACTTAATTAGCATTTTCATATACATAAATAACTTTTTTTCTGTCGCCATCAGCAACAAAAAATAAAAGTGTCAACTTTTGGCTGTGTTGTTGCCTTTAATTAAGTGAAAATTAATACGTGGTGTGGCCCTGAAGAAGCAACGGAGAAGAAGAGGTTTTTAAATGGAATAAATTTAAGAAAGAATTAATTCAAAAACCATTTTCCTCTTAAAATGTAATCTAATTAACTTGTCTTCTCAACATTCTCTATTTTTAATTTACTCAAGTTTATTATTGTTATTTATTTATATTTTTTCCTTGCCAGACAGTTATTTAAGATATCCCATGTACAATCTTAGATGTCACTCTGCTCGTCTTCTGGCCAACTTGAGCCTTGTAAACATGACTTAACAAGGCACACACACACACAGACACACTCATATGCATTGGCATTTTCCCAACTTGTCATGCAGTTTGGTAAAAGGAAAATGTGGGCGGCTGGCAAGGAAGGAGACTGACACTTGTCAGTGTCCCTTCTTTCTGGCCTGCCCTTTTCAGCCTGCCGTCGCATAAATGCCTTTTAAGTCGCTTTAATCTCCTTACATTTCAAGTTGTTTGCCGTTGCTGCATAATTAATTAGTGAAAAATAGCAGACAACAGCACGGAGAATAAAAGTGAAAGACGACGGCAAAGTTGGAGCTGTCGGCCGACTGAAGCATTTGATGAGTGTCAAAGAAAATGGGGGAAAAGTGTTGAAAGTGTTGCAGTGGCAGCAGCCTGTTTACATTCGAGGCAAAGGCATAGAAAGGACTCTCAAACACACACGTGCATCAACCGCATTCTCCACGCTGTCTCCCTCTGTGCTTTTCCGGGCTTTTCCTTATAGGGTTTCCCCGGCATATTTCCCAGCCCCTTTCCTGTCACTTTTACTGTGCTTTGTAGCTGATTATTTTAATGAAGCATCTTTTGCAAGTGTTTGACGCGTCTACTTCTACTTTTTAACTTTTCTATTTTTTTCCCCTTCTTCTTTTTTTCACACTGTCAAGGTGCAACGACTTTCGGCCTATGCGGCGTATAAGTGATATATGGGCATTTCCAGAATGTCGCACGCGACATTCGTACGCATTCAAAGCAAAAAA
>JAEIIF010056211.1:0-10538 GCA_018874455.1 Drosophila trapezifrons | reverse complement strand
ATACTCAAATTTTCAGAAAACGTCCGCACAAGCCTATTAATTTATTCTATCTATTTACTTAAGCCAAATATAACGAATATAGCTTTTTTAACGTTTTTTTATGATTTAAGTGGGCGGAAGTGGGCGTGGCCAAATTTAAAAAAAAAACTTGACCTGCGTGCAAAAGATGAGAATGTTGTCTCCAAATTTGGTAGCTCTTGCTCTTATTGTCTCTGAGATCTGTTTGTTCAGACAGACTGACATGGCTAAATCGACTCGGCTGGTGACGCTGATCAAGAATATATATACTTTATATGGTCGGAGATGCCTCCTTCTGCCTGTTACATATATTTTCGGTTGGCACTAAGCTATAATACTTTTGTACCCTATGGGTATCGGGTATAAAAAGGTGCGAGTTCCTGCTGCTCGGATTAGAGCGAGATGGACTGCACAGAGACGAGAGGGATGGCAGAAGACCCAAAGACAGAACGAAATAGAGATCTTCTAGGTATTACATTATTAATTTATTGTTTTTGTTTCGGCTTTTTTTTGTACAAATAGAAAACAGTTTTTATGATTCAGCAATTGGCAAATTGCTCATATTTTGTATACATATCGAGTTAAACATATATAGTTGTTAGTTCTCCCGCGACAAAAGTACGATTTTAGTTTAGGTTTTACGTCCGAACACAACAGAAAATGGAAACAGAAACAGAAAAATGCGCGTAAGGCTAAGTTAGAGACAAAAAAATATGTGTTTGATAATAATAATTGTACAACTATGCAACGCTTTCACATTTTAATTTGGACAAAGTAATTAAAAATATATATATAGATTTTGGGGGACCATCGAGCACTATTTGAAGGGATTGGGACGAGCCTTGAAGACCGTCATCTTGCGCATCTCCTTCATCTCCACCTCCTCGCGTTGTTTCCTTTCCTCGTCTTGCTGCAAAAGGGAAACGGAGAAAAGTGCATGTTAGAAGGTGGAAGAGTAAGTACACATATTGAATGTTAATTAATGCAATGTGGTGGGCCTGGGTCAGAGTCTGAGACTGAGGATGACTGGACTGAACGCCTGACTCATCTCCGCGGCCCCCAGTCCCTGTCCCCATCTAACCCTATCTCTGCCTTATTTCAGCTGAATCACAGCGGGAGTTTCAGGGCGATAAGCCAGCCTTGGGCTGGGGCTGTGCTGGGCAGCCCCTCTTAATATCTGCGCTCCGGCCGTGCCCGTTTTGCCGTTTGTTTGCCAGCGGAAAATAGAGCAGAAGCAGAAGCAGGCAGTCGCCGCAGCCACTTTGCTGATAAGATTATCGCGCAAATGCCATTCGCGGCAAAAGAGAGATGGAGATGAAGAAAATAAATGAGAAACTGAAAACGAAACGAAGACAAGGCAAGGTCGCAGTCACGAGCAACGGATTTGCCCTATAGGGAGCCATGGGATGCAGGATATGCTGATGATGTGTGTGCGAAGATCTTTACCATTATCATCAACCTTCCAGCAGTTCGATCGACTCAACAGAGACTCGAGGGCGCGCCGGCAGGCGAGCTCTGGACGCTCTGATTCAGCGGTGCAGCGGCCTGGCTGCTGCTGGATGCCGGCGCAGAGGTGGCGGAGTAGGACGAAGCAACTATCGTTGAGGAGTCATCGGCCGCGGAGAGCACGCTGTTGTCGCCGTAGAAGCGCGGCTCGTCATGCGACTCGCCGCCGGGCGAGGCGGTCTCTTCGTCCGAGTCCTCATCGTTGGAACTATCGCCGGCAGCCGTCGTCGTTGTTGTGTTGAGCTTGTTGTCGCCAGCGCCAACGCCGGTGGAGGCGCCGCCAGCAGTCAGGGAATCGCCAGCAGAGCTGGGTTGCACGTGCGTCAGACGCTCGTAGCAGGCGTCACAGACGCGCAACGACTTGGTGCTCTGCTGTGGCAGCAAAAACTTCTTGGCCGAGCAGCCGGCACAGACGACGGCGCCGCAGTTGCGACAATGATGCCTCCGTTGGATGAAGGTGAACTGGGTCTTCTTGCAGTGCATACAGACGCTGGCATCGGTGTCGGGCACCCAGACGGCGGCATGATTCTCCACCGGCTTCTTGCCGCTCTTGCGCAACAGATCCTCCACACACTTGTTGATATGGGCCATCCACTCCTGCTTCTCGGTGCTGGTGGCGGCGTATACCACAAACGATTTGGTGGTGGTGCGTATGTACCAGCCGTTGCGATACTGCTGATTGTCGGCGATGGACTCCAGCGAGACCTCCTCCAGCGGCATGATGTGCTGCTTGTTGTACTTCTTCTTGCCAATCACAATGTTCCCGTAGACGAGGATGTCGTTGAACAGGAAGAACTGTCGGGACTTGGGACGCTTGCGGCACATCTTGGTCAGGACGCCTTCGCCGACGAGGACGCGGCCCTGCATGGCCAGGGGGACGCCGGAGCTGCCAAAGCAGTTCTCCACGGAGGCGATGCGTCGCGTATTGGCCTCGGAGTTGACCAAACGGTCGACCATGGTGTCTTGGGTGTTCGTTCGAGTTGTGGCGAAAGTTTCTACTGCTGCTGCTGCTGCTGCGGGTGCTGCTGTTGCTGCTCCCCTGTTGCTTTGCCTTCCGCCGCTCTCAGAAAATGGCTTCGAACTCGGAAATACGAAAACCGAAATCCGAATTCCGAAATTTAGCCAACTGTGACGACAGACGAGGCTCTGTGCAGCTGTGTGTGTGTGTGTGCGTGCGCTGTGACTGTGACAGCGCGGGCGTCTGTGTGTGACACTCGCTGCTATAAAGTGCGGATGTGTGTGTGTGTGTGTGTGTTTGTAAGGGCGCTAGCTGGTATGAGTGCGAGCAAGTGGGAATATAATGGGGCGCAGCTGTTGCAAATCCTGTGAAGCGCCTTGCTCCTGCTTCTGCTGCTGCTAATGGCGGGTCGTCCTGGTCGAGTGCACTGCGCTCGTCCGGTGGCTGCTATCGCTTTATGCAATGCACGACTATTAACTGGCTTTTTCTACGCCGTCCGAAAACGTCATGACTCACTCACACCACTAACAACAAAAACAAACTTGACTGCGACTGCGACACTCGCTCGGCGCTCTTCACTCTTCTTCGCTCTTTGCTCTCCTTCGCCTCCTCTCTCTCTATCACATTGTCCCGTGTTTCGCTCGCGTCGTCGCCTTCTTGTTATTGTTGTTTTTTCCCTTCCGCAGCTGTCAAAATGTCTTCGAGGTCTGTGTCTTTGTTGCTGCTGTTATTTTTGTTATGGTTCTTGAGACGCGTGGGGCACCCGAAAGGATCGGAATGAATGGAGCTGGAGCGGATACGGATTGAATGGCGGATTTTCGAATTTATAATTATTCCGAGGCACTCTCTAGCTGGAGCTCTGAAGAGTGTGACCGTTGGCCTGGTTACAGAAAATTGCACTGTTGATGGCGCTGTTATCGCTGTGGGGACGCGATATCGATAACTGCCAGTGTGCACAGAGTGTGGGGTTAATTTTAAACAAAAACTATTCTTTCGTTTCTCGCTTTTTCAAGACTAAAATCTAGCCAATAAGGGTTATAGGACCTAGCACTCATTTTAAGTTACATATCTCTAGATGTTCACTTAGTCATGCAGTTAGTTAGTTTTTATTCATTTACCTCCTTCTTCTTTTGAGCCTGCCTCACCTGGACGGCCGTATCGAAATCGCGGCGGTCGCGCACGCGCTGCTCGCTGCGAAGATTAAAGGTTGGGTGGCGCGTTGGCACTGGCTCCTGCTCCTCCTTCTCCTTGGCCTGACGCCGCTCCACGGTCGCCTGCCAGTACTTGACCGTTTCGGGCGTTCGTGGACATGTGATCCTGTGAATGACCACCCTGTCTTCGATGCGCTTGTGCATCGCCCTAAAATTCGGCATCGGTCTGCTGCGGAATAGGCGCGCCTGGCGGTCCTCCTCCTCTTGACGCCGCAGCGCCTGCTGACGATTGCACTCGTAGACATCCTTGAAAGCGTACGCCTTTGGGGCAGCTGCGGCAGCGGCTCCGTCATCATGGTGCGCGTAGTTGTGCTGCCTGTGAATTGGGCTCCACTGCATGCGCAGGTTGCCGCGGGCCACTTGCCTATCAGCCTCGGGCATATTCTCAATCTCGTTCTCCTCTTTTATGACCTTAGTTTCCCTCTGGTGCTCCACTATTTCCTTGGGCGTCTCTTCTGTGGTCTTTATCTCAAAGCTCAGCTGCGCGAATTTTTCCTCGATCTCCTCCGTTATGACCTTTGTTTCACTCTGCTCATCCTGCTGGACGGTACTTGCTGCCAGCTCGGGCTGTTCCACCTCCTGTGTGGGGTCAATGTTGTTGAACGCAGTCTTCATTGGCGGTTCTTCATTGATCGCCTTCAGAGCGACCTTCGCGGCCAGCGGAGTGGCGCAGTTGCTGAATATGAGCTGACGGTTCTCATTGATCAGTTTACTGTTGTTTTCCTTGTTGGCTGGAAATTGCAGTAAATGGCAAGGGGGAAAGAGCGGGAAAATGGCGCGTCTTTATTACATAGGCATTCAGAGGACTGAAGCAGGGAGTACTTACCGAAGAAATTCTGAGAGTGGTCCAGGTTGTAGTCGCCCACGCTAATGGCGCTCCAGTCAAACTCCTGTTTCTCGAAGGTTTCGTTTAAGTTGGCCATTCTTTTGCACTAAGCTAATAACATAAAAAAGTACGAACGCTACGAACAAAATTTCAAACTGAAGATCGCTCCCAGTGTGACCGCAGGCTGTGTACTCCTAAAATGTCTACTTAAGTGGCGTTACTGCGGTGCTTTACAGCACTGATTTTGTATATCGATTTCGATTGCCAAATCGGGAGAGCAGTTTTCTTTTGAATTGGGTTGGGGGTTTGGTAATCCAAATACCAAATATGCTTGCAATGACTTATCTTAATTCTTAATCAAGGCTTTCAACTATATCGCACAAGGTAAGCTTATTCCACGGCGTTGCGTTCCTTTAATATTTGCTCTGGTGCGCTTTGGGCTATTGAGATTAAGGACAAGGTTGGCTGAGTGGAGCAGGGCAGTGGCCTTGCAAACATTTTTGACAGCATCTCCATTTCCCCTGGGGCCGTTTACGGATCCAGGAACACCTGTGCACCTGTCGCTCCTCTGCGGTTTCTTGAAAGCCTTGAAAGCACCTTGAAAGCTGCCATCTCGGGCTTTGGCTGAAAGCTGAAAGCGGAAAGCTGCCAGCTGTCCCTGTGCCTGTTTGCAGCAGGAAGCGAGGCAGTCGGCGGCGCCCAAGCTGCGCTTGTAGTCTGTGCTGGGCAGCGCATGGCAACAGGTCGTGCAGCACAACGCCCGGAGCATCTGCATTCGCAACCACAGCCCGTGTCGGAGGCGAAAAACGCGTACTTTCGCGTACCTCGCAGCAAAATCGCTATAACAAACCCAGTTGCGGAGAGCTCCCGGATTATCCTCCGGGACCTAGCGAGCAAGAGCGTGGCGAGAGGCTGGGCTGTGCCTTCGATACGCAACAGCATCAGCATCCTTGGAAGCGCCAAATCGAAGCACGTCGCCTTGGGCGCCAAAGTCAAAGGCAGCAGAAGATTGGGAACGCGTTGGGCGTTGGAACGGAAATGCGTGCCGACGCGCTTCTCCTCTTTAATTAACCGGATCCGGGTGAACCGAGGTGAGCAGAGGACAGGTGAGCTCGGGCTATTTTTAAATCGCAGCCTGCACACTGCTGCAATTAAAGCCGCAGTACTCACACACACACACTGGAGGCAGCTAATTACGGTGGCAGCTCTAGATTTAATTGGAAGGGTCGTGGTCGTCCAGTCTGTTACTTGCTGGAATCCGAGAATTGCAGCCACAGAGACCTTGAAGGGCCAGGCATTTGTTTGCGCTCCTAATTGCCAGCCTCCCCAGGGATGCTATTTCCGTCGAACGGCTGCTGCCTACCTACCACCTGAGCCCGGAAACGACAATAAGATCTTGCGAATCAATAAAGGTTTAAAATTAACCGTCAGTCAGTCAGGTCCTGGGAGCAGAGCGGGATAGCTGTGCTTGCATGCTAATTCGATTTCCCTTTTTCCCTTGTCCCTTGTACCGTGTATTGGGGACAACGAAAGGCAGATAACTGTAACTTGTGCGTGCTCTTTTAGCGTTAGGCGGAAGTGGCGGACAGATGGCCGGTGACAGCGGGAGGAAGCAAGAGGAAATTACATTACAAGACATCATCCGGCGGCGACAGCAAAGGATTCAATGCAACATGAGAGGGAGAGTGACAGGCAGTGGGGTTGGGTTGGCCTGTTGTGATGAATACGGAATGAGGTGGAGTGAGAGGGGGGGAGTATGTCAAAGAGAACAGCTTCTGGTTATTAGCTACCGACAGCTTACACTCGCTCACTTATGCTTCGATCTCTGTTGCTCGCCTGTCCCCCTGATTGATTGTGTTGTCTAGTAACCACTTGATGGCGCAGTTCCACTCCCTCGACCCCCCACCACGCATCCGACCGCAGACGGAGTCTGTAATCCGCTTAGCACGCAGGGGAGGCCAGCAGCTTACAGTTGAGCTGGCCTCCTTCCACTCCTACCACTCGCCACGCCACTCTTTTGAACATTGGCCGTTTTGTCTAATTAGAGAGGAAGAGGGCCGCATTCCTGGGCTGCTCTTTGAGCTTGCTTTTGTTGTTGTGGTCGGCCCCTCAACCCCTCTGTTGTTTTGGCTCGCATGCAAAGTCTTGGAATACCACCGTTACAGCTTCCAGCTCCCCTTCTAATTTGGTGGCGGGCATGCCCGAATTCTCGATCGGTTGAGCCAGGAGTGGGATTGCGGACAAGGGAGAGGATCCCAGTTCGCGTGCAGGGTGTGCGCTTATCTAAGGCTTTTTTTATGTTTGATGTTGGGGCACCCATCAAAAAGGTACTCCTGCCCCTTCCTCCTTCTCTACCCGCTGCCCTCCCTTATCGAGCCCATTCAACAAAACCGAAATTTCGCCAAGAACGAGACAGAAAATCAATAAATCGGGATTTAATGAGTTTCAAATATTTGCCACGGTGCGCGTAGCTGTGTGTGTGAGAGAGTGGGGTCGCATTATTGGGGATGGATGTGGAAGGGGGCTGGGGATATATGCTTATGAAGATGCCTCTCGACTTGAATGCCCTCCCGCCTCCCTCTTCCGTGTCACCCAAAGCCCGGGCTTAAAAAGGGGGAAAAAAGAGGACGGAAACAGGAACAGGGACTGGGAAACCCAGCTATGGGAAAGCTCGGTCAGAGGCAGCAGCTCATTTGATTCCCTGCTTCCAGGCGGACGGGATGCCCTGAACGAGCCCGAACGGAAGAGATCCCGAGCAGCAGCATGATGACGGGCGCCAACATCGACTACGACTATCTGCTCAAGTTCCTGGTGCTGGGCGACTCTGGCGTGGGCAAGACCTGCCTGCTCTACCAGTACACGGATGGTCGCTTCCACTCCCAGTTCATCTCCACCGTGGGCATCGACTTCCGCGAGAAGCGGCTGGTGAGTGTGAGCTGCATCTCAGCTAGAACTGCTAGCCATAACCTAAATCTGGCTTAATGGCCTTTTTCTTACAATCAGACATGATTAAACAAGTTTGAGCAGGACTAAAAACAAGTTGAATTCGAACGTACAGTCACGGTTATTTCGAAAGGTTGAACAAGTGTCGAATCACAGAGTATTACAAATTTTAGATCTCTTTTAAGGAATAATATATCACTCTTTATTTGCGGTTTAGCATTTTGTAGCTTACTTTAAGTGAAAATTTAATAACTATGGCACCCCTGCTTGGATTAGGACATAACCTAATGAGAATTTACATTCTTTAACTATTTATAATCCCAAAGATCACGTTAGATTTTTCTCTGCCCTCCCTCTGCCGCAGGTGTACAACTCCCGCGGACGTCGCCACCGCATCCATCTGCAGATCTGGGACACTGCCGGACAGGAACGCTTCCGCTCGCTAACCACGGCCTTCTACCGCGATGCCATGGGCTTCCTACTAATCTTCGATCTGACCAGCGAGAAGAGCTTCCTGGAGACGGCCAACTGGCTGTCACAGCTGCGAACGCACGCCTACTCCGAGGACGCGGACGTGGTGCTCTGCGGCAACAAGTGCGACCTGCTGCAGCTGCGCGTGGTGAGCCGCGACCAGGTGGCGGCCCTGGCCCATCGCTACCGTCTGCCCTATATTGAGACGAGCGCCTGCACCGGGGCCAATGTCCAGGAGGCCGTTGAGCTGCTTGTGGGCCGCGTTATGGAGCGGATCGAAAATGCTGCCTGCAACCGGGAGCTCTCCCTGCTGCTCACCCAATCGCGCTGCCTGCCGAGCATCGCCTTCGGGCCGTCAGAGCTGCTACGCCTCCATGAACGGACGGAGCAGCCACCCGCCTCGCCGCGGCGGAACTGTCGCAATTGCTAATCCAGTCCCAGTTGCAAGCCCCTCATCCCCATCCCCATCCGCACCCGCGTTGTTTTTCGTCTACTGTTTCCGGATCTCTACGTGTGTTTTGCTGTAAATAAATGTTGATTGTTGAATGGAGTGGATGTGTGCCTTTATTCGGGAGAAGAAGCTACAAGAAGCGGGCTACACCTGCTCAGAGAGACTGTCGATAAGGGAGAGCGGCAGCAGGGCGGAGGAGTCGTGATCATTGTGAAACTCTGCCGATTGCCAGATAATAGCTACAAGGCACGATTGCATCGTGGAGGTAACGTGTAACTGTGGGAGAATCGGTGGAGGAATTCATAGATTTGATGGCAGTGATGGGATCGTATTTCCTCCACCCATAACCGAGGGCCTTGGGTTCTCTAATCCCCCCCATAGACAGTACATTCTCTGAGCGGGAGAAACTAAACTCTACAGTAAATAGAAGGTAATCCTTTCGGAAGTCAGGACTTTCCGGTCACAAGAATCTACAAAACAGCATCAGGACTAAGACTAGGACAGAAGGGATCCTTCTAGAGCAACTGGCGTACGCACTACTGCGCTCCTCGATCCACTGACGATAGTACTGGACATCCACATAGACGCCCGGTAATCCCGGCTCGGCGCATCCATATCCCCAGGACACAACGCCCACCACACGCCCTTCGTGCACCAGCGGGCCGCCAGAGTCGCCTTGACACGAATCAGTGCCGCCCTGCAGCCGTCCGGCACACATCATTCCCGGCAGCAGTCCGGACTTGTATATCATTCGGCAGGTCTGGTGGCGAATGGTGCTCACGTTGGCCGTCAGCAGAATGTTGGACAGGGAGCTCTGCAAGGGCGGAATGAAAGTGTGAAAAAGACTCCCAATTATTGATGGAAAACTACTTACCCGCTCCGTGCGCCCCCATCCGGCTACCTGGCACACTCTTCCCGGCGGCGTCACCTGTCCTGCCAGCTGGATGGGGGCCACGGTGAGATGGTCGCCATTAGGGAAGCCGCTGCTCAGAAAGAGTATGCCCACATCGTCGCGCATACTGTCCGGGCTGAAGGTGTGCATGTAGGCCATGGAGCTGACCGGGGACACGATGGTGCCGTTGGGCCGCTCAAAGCGATTAAGGGTGCCCATGACCACGACGAACTCGCTGGCCTGGCGGTAGCGCTTCCTCTGGTTGCTAGGGGTAAACCCTGACCCGATCAGAAGGGGACAGAGGAGGAGGAACAGGACTACTTACTTGTACAGACAGTGGGCGGCGGTGAGCACCTTGTTGGGCGCTATGAGGGCGCCGCCACAGATGTGACCACTGCCAAAGTTGTTGTCGTGCCGCTTGAGCCGAATGGAGACCAGGTGGCGTGTCTCATCCACACGGGCCACGCTCCCGTTGATGATGCGTGGCTCCTGCTGTACCTGATCCTCCGCCCGACAGACGAGCAGCAGCCAGAGCAGGAAGCAGGTGCAAGTGCTTAAGTTTAGCAGCATCGCAAAAGGAAGATCAGACGGAGAAACCGAGTTGCGTCAGCGCCCGACGGAGTCGGAGTTGGAGTGGAGGCACTTGGAAAGCCGGGAGCCAAGACTAACAATTGGCAATCAGCGTCGCTGCCGCCGCTATCAGTTCGATAAGGGCAAACACAAACATATTAGGCGAAGATGACGCCTCATCACCGGAGAACAAGCAGGGTGTTGTCTTGGTTTTTGCACAGAGAAAAATGTTACGAAAAGAGGCCAGGCTCCAAGCTTGGCATTCGGGGCCCATCCCTGCTTTAAAACTTACTCCAAATTAGAGAAAAAACGTACAAAACTTAACTTTTCGAACTTAAAATGCAGTTCAGTTTCAGTTTAATATTTTCCATAATATTATATCGTATTGTGTACAAATTTGATTGCAAAGATAGTGTTTGTGTTGCATTTTTTGAGCCTAGGTCAAAAATGATACCTTGAGTTTCGAAATATATAAAAAGGGTGAAATGTGTCTAGGAAAAATCCCGGATTTATCTTAAATGTATGATATTCTTGTGTATAATTTTGATATAATCTTGTCTTTTGTTCAAAATGAGCTTAAATTAAAATATATTTTGTCAGTTTGGAAATATAGAGAGAAAGGGAAACGGAACTAGAGGTGGAGAAACATCGATGCATCGATGTTTTTGAAATTTTGGAAAACATCGATGTTT
>JAEIIF010056206.1:0-15602 GCA_018874455.1 Drosophila trapezifrons | reverse complement strand
ACCGCAGGCTCGAAGCCGTACGATGGGCCTTGAGATAGGTCGCATCAATCATGATCGTCTGAGGCTCTGCCTTTCCAGCAGCCAGTCCATCCATCATGCGGATGAAGATCCCCATGGCACCCCAGCGCTTCCAGCGGTTGTAGAGCGTCTTGTGTGGACCGTATTCCCGGGGCGCATCACGCCAGCGCAGGCCATTGCGGTTCACAAAAATGATGCCGCTCAACACACGGCGATCATCGACGCGGGGTTTACCGTGGCTCTTGGGAAAGAACGGCCGCAGACGCTCCATCTGTTCATCCGTCAGCCAATACAGGTCGCTCATTTTCAGTCTCCTCAGGGAGCCTGAATCACATCATGCCGCTCATATCAATGGGTCCTGAGCCTAAGGCCCCTCAATAGAGATGAAGACCCTGCTCTTTTCGATTATTTTGATGTAATGTCTGAATTCTCCAAGGAAAACGTTAGGGGAATAGCGATTGTTAGTTGCTCCTTTATAGATGTTTTGTTGGAGAGGGCGATTAAATCATTCTTACTTCCTTGTTCTTCTACAAATGATCTGATCACTGGGTTTAACGCACCATTAGGAACATTTTCGGCAAAAATAAAAATGGCGCGAGCATTGGGAATAATAACTCAGGACGAAGCAAGATTCTCAGATGAGCTAAGAAAAGCTAGAAATATTTTCTCCCATACTCCAAAAGTCGATTTGAATTCAGAAGATATAAAAAAAATTATTGGGAAATTATCTGAATGCGCTTTCATGAAAGCAGGGCAACGAGATACTGACCCACATACGGTGATATATCTAGCTTCTAACAACCTAATTATTTCGTTTTTGCATCGTGCAGAGCATGTAGCAAAAATTTGTTTGAAAGAGAGAACTGATCCTTGGGATCGGGGCAGACCGTAATTTCCATAAATCTGATGTCGGTCTGAATATGTTTATTTCTACATAGCGGCTCGTCGGCTTCCCCCCATTACAGTCCAGCACGTAGCGTCTCAGTCGGCACTCGCCAGTGAACAACTCTGAACAATCCAAAATTTTTTTGGTGAAGCTTTTTCAAAAATTTTGAAAATATACTTCACAACAAACAGTAATTCTCCACATATTCTTCAAATGCTGTCTGAAAATCCTGACAAAACCTGAACCAGCAGAAAGACGTTCGCTTCACGATATTACAAAGAAGGCTGCGTCCCCGGCCAGTTGCGGGAAGACGCCATGGCCTTTGCAAGTCCAATAAGCAGTTCCCTGACAGCAAGGGAAGCTTCCGTCTCAGGAATCATTTCTGGCACACAAAGTGAGACGACTTCATGAATGGTCGGATTATGGAGTGGCCAGATCTTCGATTTCCCGGGCACGACAATGCGGCTCGCTACGGACCAGGGGAGGATCGTGCTGCCGAGACCATCGACAATGGCGTCTTTCAAAGTCAGCAGCGCTTCGATTTCAGCCGCGATCCGGGGTTCCAGCTGTTTGCGCACGAACGCCATATCAATGCTTTTGCGCACGAAGTTATGGCTGGGGGGCACCAGAAGTGGAATATCGACAATATCCTGCAATCTGACTGCGCCTGTGTCCGAACATGGAAGTTCAAGAGCTTCCGGTGCCAGAAGAAAGAATTCCTCTTTCATCAGGGGCGTAAACACGACGCCCTTCATCGGTCCGACGCCATGGATGACGGCCATATCCAGCCTGCCGGTCATGACCAGTTCGCTGTAGATGTCATCAAAGCTTTCGGTCAGATGCAGGGTTATGCCCGGCAGTTGCTCGCGGACAAGACGCAGCAGTTCCACCGACAGGGTGGACCCGGCGCTGTAGGGAGACAGACCGACCGAGACCTTGCCCACCAGCGGACCGCTGCCCAGGTTGATTTCAACCATGGCGCGATCGAGTTGCTTGATCAGGGTCTGTGCGTGACGATAGAGATCGGAGCCTGCCGCCGTTGGTGTGACACCACTTTTGCTGCGGATCACCAGCTTTTTTTTGAAGGTGCTTTCCAAGGTCGCTAGCTGCTGGCTGAGGGCAGGCTGCGCGATATTGAGCAGATCGGCCGCGCGTGAAATGGAGCCAAGGTCAATGATCTTTACGAATGCCTGAAGGCGCCTGATGTCCATGTGAATCCCCAGGTGCGTGATGCGTCAGTGAGAAATATCAGGCTCCGAATTTGCGATATTCCCTGCTTTTAATGATTATGGATGTTTGCTCCGCAGCGCAATGGCTGGTGTTGATGGATCGGCGAAACAGCGCTCCGCATTTATTGTTTCATATAAGGAATGATTGGAACGCTTGGAAAAAAGAACGAATTTTTCGATAGATAACATGATTCGCTGCTTTTCCCCGAAGGAGAAAATCATGACGTATCGTTAATATGTATGACGCCAAATCATAACGGAACCGTATCATATTCATACCAGCACAGATGTGCTCATTTAAGGGTGGTGTCGGGAGAATATGATGGCAGGTCTGTCGAAAAAGAAATTGTATCTTGCTTCCGGCATGATGGCCAGTTCCTTCATGGCAGCGCCGGGATATGCCGAGACGGTGTCTGTCCATAAGCCGGTAAAGCATTACAAGGCAGAGAAAAAGGTTTCTTCATCGACACGTCCGGCTCACGTCGCACCCACGTCGGTCAATGCCAAGGACGCGGAAGTGGTGCATGTCGCCGCCCGGAAAAGAAACTCCGTCTTCATGACGTCCACGCCGCCGCACAGCACGACACAGGTGACCGTTGTGACGGGCGCTGATCTCATGAAAACCGGTCAGACGGATGTTCTTTCCGCGCTGGCGCAGGCTAATCCGGCGATCACCACGGCAGCGCTGCCCGGCGGCGGCGCCAGTTCCTTTGTGAAAACCATGCAGCTGCGCGGTCAGTCGCCTGACGATACGCTGATTCTGGTCAACGGACATCGTCGTCATATCGGTGCGAACTTCAATTCCAATGCTGGCACCAACTGGGGCAGTGAGCCTGCCGATATTTCGCTCATTCCGGTATCCGCCATTGACCATATCGAAGTGATTACCGAAGGAGCCTCGGCGCTGTACGGGCAGGACGCCATTGCCGGTGCCGTGAACATCGTTCTCAAGCACGATACGCATGGCGGCACTGTCAACTTCAAGAACAGTGGTTTCTACGCAGGAGACGGGCAGGGGCTTGATGGTTCCGCAAATTATGGCATGGCGCTGGGGCAGAACGGTGGATACCTTGATCTGGCCGCGCAGGTGACGCATCAGCTGCCGACAACCAGAGGCGGCGATTTTTACGGCACCCTGTTCAGTGATTCCCGGAATGAGACTGCCAATCGCGATGTGCAGCGTGGTCTTGGTATCCCAAAATCGACGCTGGAGACAATCAGCGAAAATATGGCCGTGCCGGTAGCTAAAGGCTTCCAGTTTTACAGCACGTCGACATTTTCCCATCGTCGCGCCAATGTTGCTGAAACTTACCGAAGCGCCGCGGCCAGCGATACCTGGATCAATACAAACCTGTATCCTCTCGGTAATCAGCCTTACATCACCATGGATCAGTATGATTTCGAAACAGACAACGGAATCAGAACGCATCAGTTTGGTTTTGCATGGGATGCTTACATTACTTACGGGCGTGACAAGCAGGATTACGGAACCAAAGATTCCGAAAACATGTCATTTCCCGACAGCACCCAGACATCGTTCTATGATGGTGCGTCCATTGCGTCTGAAATGACTGCTGGTTTGAGGGGGTCACGATCTTTCCATACGGATCTGCTGCCTAAGGATATCAATCTCAGATTTGGAGGTGAGTATCGTCACGACACCTTCCAGATGACTGAGGGTGAGGCGGCTTCATGGGAAGGTCTTGGCGCAACGGATCATCCCGGTAACGTGCCCATGGCCGTGACCCATCAGAACCGTGACGTCTATGAAGGTAACGTCAATCTTGATTTCTACGTAACGAAGAAATGGGAATGGACGCTCGGCGGTCGTGTCGCCAGCTACAACAATCTCGCCACTGTCGAAACGGGATCCATCGGTACGCGTTACGACTTCAACAAGCGTTGGGCCATTCGCGCCAATATCAATACCGGCTATCGTCCGCCGACCCTTGGGGAGATGTCCTACTTCTACTCGGCTCCGTATCCGGGGTACACGGTCGATCAGGTGCCGGCGAACAGCGCCATTGCCAAATATCTTGGTGCGGGCAACATGAAGGGCGAGTATTCCAGAAGCTATACGATTGGCATCGACGCGACGCCGGTGGATAATTTCCAGGTCACTGCGAACCTGTATTACATCGCCATCAATGGTCGCCTTGGAAGCACGAAATCTTACAGTGTGAACCAGAATGATTCGGAACTGATGGATCTTCTGCGTCAATCGAATCTGGAAAGCGCGACGACACTGTCCTATTACGCCAATCTGTATAACACGCAGACATTTGGCGGTGATCTGAACGCGAATTATACCCTGAAGACCAGACGATATGGTAAATTCCGGTTCGCGATGGGCATCAATTTCTCGGATAATGAAATCCGGTCCGCAAAGAACGATCTGGTCAATGAATACACCAAAATGATGGTGTTGCGTGCGGCTCCCAAAAACCGCGAACAGATCAGCGTGAACTGGGAGATGGGAAAATGGTCGGTCTTCGTGCAGGAAATGCGCTACGGGTCGGTTGTTTATATGGCGGCGCCGACCGGGGCCGGTAGTGTTCCGTTCATGCAGAATCCCGGGTTCATTACAAATCTGGAAGTGGATTACAAGATTCTGCCGCAGTGGACAGTCGGAGTGGGGGCGAACAATCTCGGAAACAAGTATCCGACGCGGGTGCCTCGTGCGATTGCAAACTCACAGCAGGGGCTGTCGAAATATGCGTCCTATTCACCCTATGGTTTCAATGGTGGAATGTATTACGTAAAGACCTCTCTGAACTTCTAAGAAATGTTCCATATGTGGTGAGCTTGTTCTCGGAAAGAGAACCGACAGCACCTCTTCACCCGCAGGCTTATAAAGTCAGCGGGTGAGGAACCGTTTCCGGTGACCTGTTGAACACGAACAGATCGTCTCTCACCTTTAATGGTCAAAAGCGTCTTTAACGAGCTGAAGTCTTGTTGAACGACAACTCTATCGGATGCCGTTATTGGAAGAATTATCTGCGTTCATAGGATTGTTATATGACGCCAGATTGTTTTCCCCGCTACCCATTCTGCTTCGCAATGATTTAGGATGGTTCTGATTATATTATCTGTCCAATCGAACAAACGCTGGAGAATAGAGCTGATGCCTGGTTTTGCAGATCGACTGAACGGGATCGGAATCTCTGCTTCTGCAGCCATGACAGATAAAGCGACCGCGCTGAAAGCGGAAGGGCTGAAAATCATCAGCCTGTCTTCTGGTGAGCCGGATTTTCCCACGCCAGAACATGCTGTTGAAGCTGCTGTCGACGCAGCCCGGGGCGGCGATACGAAATATCCACCCCAGGCAGGCAAGCCTGCGCTGAAAAAAGCGATCCAGGCGAAGTTCTTGAGAGACAACAGTCTCGATTACGCACTGGATGAAATTCTGGTGGCGAATGGCGCCAAGCAGATCATCTATGACGCCATGATGGCCACCATCAATCCTGGTGACGAGGTTGTTCTGCCGACACCCTACTGGATCAGTTATGCCGACATCGCCCGGCTTGGCGGTGCCGAGATTGTGCAGGTTCCGTGTCCAGCCGCCAGCAATTTCCGTCTTTCGGCGGCGGATCTTGATGCCGCGATCACGCCACGCACCAAATGGCTCGTGCTGAATTTCCCCAACAATCCGACCGGCGCATGTTGTTCCCGGAAAGACATGGAAGAGATTGCGGCGGTCATGCTGAAGCATGAGCATGTCTGGATCATGACCGACGATATCTATGAACATCTCGTCTATGATGATTTTAATTTCTGCACGCTGGCGGAAGTTGAGCCACGTCTCAAAGAGCGTGTGCTGACCGTCAATGGTGTTTCCAAAGCATATGCCATGACCGGTTGGCGCGTTGGTTTCTGTGGCGGACCGCGTGACCTGATCGCTGTCATGAACAACATGCAGGGACAGTCGACCAGCGGTATCAACACGCTTGCACAGGCCGCCGCCATTGCCGCTCTGGAAGGGCCACAGGATTTTCTGCGTGAACGTGCCGCTAAGTATCAGATACGGCGGGATATCGTTGTCAGTCTGCTGAATGCGATTCCGGGCGTGGAGTGTCATACCCCCCAGGGCGCGTTCTATGTTTATCCGGATATCAGCGCCTGTATTGGAAAAGTGACGCCGGAAGGACGGCAGATCAAGACCGATGCGGATTTTGTCATGGCGCTTCTGGAAGAAAAGCAGGTGGCGACCGTTCAGGGCGGGGCGTACGGGATGAGTCCTTTCTTCCGCATTTCTTATGCCACCAGCGTTGAAACGCTGCGGGAAGGCTGCCAGCGTATTGCTGAATTTGTGCAGTCTCTGAAATAGAGAAAGCAGAAAAAAGGTGGAGTCCTGTTATGAAGAAAAAAAAATTGAAGATCAGTTCTCACGTAAGAGGCTGACCTATATGCAAAGGCATACTCTCAGGGTTTATGGGAGAAATGAGTTACGCGACCGCTACGATAACCGCTGAGCAATCCGGCGAAACAGCATGGATATGCACGGCTCGTGCCTCAAATAGTTTCTTTGTACAAAAGACACGTCAGTGATTTAAGAAATTTTTGTTATGCAGACGACAAGCATAAAACGCTTTTAATTTAAGCGTCTGAATCGATCCTGATTTTCATGATTTCTGTGCCGAAGCCAGTTAGCTCACCTTCCGGTGCAGTGATCTCGATAACGTCGCCATCAACGGATGCCATAACAGGTATCTGAAGCGTTTCCAGCGTCAGCAAGGCAACAACATCACCGGCTTTCACATGTGATCCGACTGATGCGAATGGAGTGTTGCGTAAGGGATGGGTGAAAGTCAGAACGCCAAAATACGGTGTCTTTACCGGGACGCAGTTATCGACAGTATCGGTTTCCTGAGACGGAAGTGATGGTATACGCCGGGCTTCAATCTGCGGCTTTGCTTGCGAAGTCTTTATGAAAAGCCTTGCGCCATCCGGACCGGACAGTTCAAACGTCTCAAGTCCGGCCTGAACCAGCATCTCAGCGATACTGGCGATATCATCAGTATCGAAAGCAGGGATGCGTGAGGCTGATCCGGTCATGGTGAAGCTCTTTCTTCAAGCCATTTTTCAAGAAAGTGGATATCCATACTGCCCTTTCGGACGGTCGGATTGGCCAGAAGATCCTGATGAAGGCCAATATTGGTTGATATGCCTTCCACCTTCATTTCGGCCAGAGCAACCTGCAGCCGAGCAATGGCTTCTTCCCGTGTTGCGCCATAACCGATGATTTTTCCAATAAGGGAATCGTAGTAAGGCGGGATCGTATATCCTGAGACAACATGGCTATCGATGCGGATGCCCGGACCTCCCGGCAGATCCCAGCGCGTCACCGTGCCGGGAGACGGCAGAAATGTCGCTCCATCTTCCGCGTTCAGGCGACATTCAATGGCATGACCACGAAAGAGAATGTCTTCCTGTCTGATGGACAATTTGTCGCCCTGAGCAATACGCAACTGCTCCGCGACGATATCGATATCCGTAATCTGTTCCGTGACTGGATGTTCGACCTGAACACGGGTGTTCATTTCGATAAAAGCGAATACACCGTCTTCGTATAGAAATTCGAATGTTCCCGCGCCACGATAGCCAATGTGACGACAGGCTTCGGCGCAGCGTTCGCCAATTTCCGCGATGACTGCGGCGTCGATGCCCGGTGGGGGAGCCTCTTCGAGAACCTTCTGATGTCGTCTTTGCAACGAGCAGTCACGTGCGCCAAGCCATAGGGCGACGCCATGCGTATCACAGAGAATCTGAATCTCGATATGGCGTGGTTTCTGCATGAATTTTTCGAGATACAGAGTCGGGTTTCCAAACGCCTGCTGCGCTTCTCGAGAGGTCAGACCAACAGCTTCGATCAGATCTTCTACCCGGTGCACGACGCGCATGCCCCGTCCGCCGCCGCCGCCTGATGCTTTGACGATAACAGGAAAACCTACCTTTTCAGCCAGAGCCAGAATGTCATCGGGAGATTCCGGTAAAGGACCGTCTGATCCGGGCACGCAGGGGACACCTGCCGCCAGCATCGTGCGTTTGGCGGTGATCTTGTCGCCCATCATCCGGATTGAAGACCCGGTTGGTCCGATGAATGTCAGGCCAGCGTCTTCAACAGCGTCTGCAAAATCAGCATTTTCGGAAAGGAAGCCATAACCCGGATGGATGGCTGTGGCGCCTGTCGCCCGTGCCGCCAGCAAAAGTCCGTCCGGATCGAGATAGCTTCGGGATGCTGCTGCCGGGCCGATGCACAGGGCGATATCGGCTTCCTGCACATGGCGGCTGTCTTTATCGGCATCCGAATAAACGGTGACTGTCTCCAGACCAAGCTGTCGACAGGCCCGCTGGATGCGCAATGCAATTTCACCGCGATTGGCGATCAGGACTCTGTTGAAACGATGAGTATCAGTCATGCCAAACGAAACAGGGGAGTCCCTGCCTCCACTTCCGCGCCATCTTCCACCAGGATTTTTGCGATCCGTCCGGATTGCGTCGCTTTGACTGCATTGAAGACCTTCATGGCCTCGACCAGACCGACCTGCTGTCCTGCCTCGACCGTATCGCCGACTTTCACATAAGCTGGCGTTCCGGGAGAGGGTGAAAGGTGAAAAACGCCATAGGTAGGCGACGGAATCACCGGATTCAGGGAGAGTGAAACGGTCGTGGCGTCGGCTGCCTGTGCAGGCGCATGCCTGACCGGATCGGACGGCGAGACGAAATCAGTCGTCGCACCGCCAGCCTGTCGTGTCAGCCTGATCTTCCACCCGCCCTCTTCGATTTCGAGTTCATCAATCGGAGAACGGGCCAGCAGATCGACCAGACGCCGGATCTGCGGGATATCCATCGTTGTCAGACCTTGCCGGTGGTTTTCTTTGCGAAGTTCAGTCCGCCTACCACCTGCATGGTGGGCAGAACCTCCATGAAGCTGACATTCATGCGTGATGGCGCGAGCACGGCGAAAGCGACCGAATTGGCGATATCTTCCGGCAGCAGGGATTCGTATTCATCGAAAAACCGCTTTTTCGCTTCTGCCATGTCACCAATCAGACGACCGAAGACTTCTGTCTCCACGCGGGCAGGGGAGATTTCAGTGACGCGGACATGATGCCCAAACAGGTCACAGCGCAGCTGCTGTGACAGGGAGTGAACCCCGGCTTTCGTTGCATGATAGACAGTGTTGCCGCCTGCGAAGGCGTAATGGCCCGCAATGGAGCTGATGTTGACGATATGCCCACGATCTCGCTGCATCATGCCGGGTACGACAAGCGCGGTCAGCTGCAGGACCGCCCGAAGGTTGACGTCAACCAGTGCGTCGATGTCCTCGGGTGTCGTCTTTGTGATGTTGCCTGTGCGGGACTGTCCCGCATTGTTGATCAGCACATCGACTTCGATGCCGTTGATGAGCGCTTCAATGCCTTTCTGGTCCGCAACACTGACTGCGTGAAGGATGCAGCCGGTTTCTTCCGCCAGTTGCGCCAGACGTTTCTCATCACGGGCCACCGCATGCACTTCCAGTCCGGCCTCCCTGAGGCGTCTGACAATCGCCGCGCCGATTCCGGAGGAAGCGCCAGTAACGAGAGCGTTACGATATGGCTGACTGCTCATGCTGATGATCCCAGTTCTGAAAAAAATGCCCTGTCCGCAAGCATACAGGCGGCGAGCTTGGAATGTTGTAATGATATTAGTATCGTAACGATTTCAGCGCCAAGAGCAGTTCGTTCTCACGTCATAAGATAATACTATACCGCAGGCTCGGTCCTCACGACCCATAAGATTATCCGATGGCCTCACAGCGGGAAGAGGGCTGGAAATCATTTCGGAAACAATTCTATTTTCCCTGATGGACACTGAACGGTGCGACACCTTGGAAATCCGCTTTTCCTGAGCGGTTCCAATGGTCCTTTCAAGAGGCAGCACTGGGAAGACAGTTACTGGACCGTATATTTTGAATGATGACATGACAGATATTCAGGAACGTAGCATCAGCCTGTCAGGTCAGAAAACCGGTCCTGTCGGTGACGAGGCTCCGATCATCAGCATGATTGGCACCCGCGCCATGCTGTTTGAAGCGCCGGGCGCTTTCACCATGGCGCATCAGCGTCGCATCTGGGCGTTGATCGAGGCTGCCGAAAGCCGCAGTGACGTGCAGGAACTTGTTCCGGGCGTGACGAATCTGATGCTCGTTTTCACGACGCCTCCGAAAGATCCGGAACAGATCGCTGCATGGCTGCGTCACGCCTGGGACACACTGCCTGAGCGCCATATCGAAGGGCGTCTGTTCAAGGTCGGCGTCCAGTATGGCGGTGAACTCGGTGAGGATCTGCATCGTGTCGCCGCACATGCCGGTCTGACGCCTGAGGAAGTGATCTCGATTCACCATGGTAATGAATACACGGTCTGCGCCATCGGGAGTGCTCCCGGTTTCGGTTATCTGCACGGGCTTGATCCGCGTATCGCCACCCCACGAAAATCTGTTCCGTCTCTGCACATGCTGGCTGGAACTGTCACGATCGGCGGGGTGCAAGCCGGTATTTCCGCTCTGACAGGACCGAACGGATGGAATTCGATCGGTTTTACGGAAATCACGCTGTTCGATCCAATGAAGGAGCCACCAGCGCTGTTTGCAATCGGTGACCGCATCCGTTTCTATCCTGAAAGCATCGTGCTGTGATCACAATTCTCGAAACAGCACCGCTGAATACCGTTCAGGATTGCGGCAGACCCGGTTATCGCAATCTTGGCGTCGGCTGTTCGGGTGTCATGGATATGCTGGCGCTGCGGGCCGGCAATATTCTGCTCGAAAACCAGTCTGATGACGCCTGTATCGAGTTGCAGGCTTTTCCATTCCTGCTGCGTTTTGATGAGTCCGTCAGTTTCGCTGTCACCGGGATCGACGCCGATATGGAACTGGATGGACAAACGCTCCTGCCCTGGTCGGCTGTCACGGCTGCTGCCGGGCAGACACTCCGCATCGGACCGCCCCGTAAGGGAGCACGAGGATATCTCTGTGTTGCCGGCGGCGTTGATGTTCCGGTCATACTTGGTTCACGCAGCACCCAGCTTCGCGGCGGCTTTGGTGGCCTGTCGGGACGTTTTCTGGAGGCAGGTGACACGCTGGGTATTCGTCCCGGTGGCGCCGTCTGTGCTGGTTACGCCGTAATTCCGCCGTTAGTGGCTTTGAAAAACGGGAATGATGCTGAGATTTCCGGCGTTGTGACGCTCCGTTTTATCCCGGCGACGGATTATCTGCTGTTTACCGAACAATCCCGCGTGCTGTTCCAGAACTGCGAGTGGAAGATCACGCCGCAGAGCAACCGTGTGGGCTATCGGTTGAGCGGTGACAAGCTCCATCTCACAAAGCCAGTTGAACTGCGCTCATACGGGATTGTGCCGGGTATTGTGCAGGTGCCTCCCGCCGGAGAGCCGATCGTGCAGATGGCGGACGCCAACACGGCGGGTGGCTATCCCCGTATCGCCACGGTCATCGAGGCGGATCTCTGGAGACTTGCTCAGGCGCGGATTGGTTCCCGTATCCGTTTTCAGGAATGCAGTTACGAAGAAGGGGTGGATGCCATGCGACCTGTCGAAGGCTGGCTTGAAAACATGCGTCTGATGGTCAGCCGTTATCGTAACTCCTCTATGCGTCGAGAGTCCGGCAAGAGCGGAGGCAAGAAATGAAGATCGATCTGAATTCCGACATGGGCGAAGGTTTTGGATGCTGGACCATGGCGGATGATGACGGGCTGATGGACCTGATCTCGTCAGCCAATATCGCCTGTGGGTTTCATGCTGGCGATTATGCGATCATGGACCACACTGTCAGGATGGCGAAAGAAAAAGGCATTGGAATCGGTGCGCATCCGGGGCTGCCTGATCTTATCGGTTTTGGCAGACGTACCATGGTTGTTTCCGATTCGGATATGGAAGCCATGCTTGCCTGTCAGATCGGCGCTCTTCAGGGTGTTGCGGCCCGTCATGGGCATCGTGTCACGCATGTGAGTTATCATGCCGCTTTCGGCACCATGGCCAATGAGAATGAAGACCGTGCGCTGAAACTGGTCCGTGTCATTGCTGCGCTGGATAAGGATATGACGGTCTTCTGCATGCCCGGACAGCCGACTGAGCGGGCAGCCGAAAAGGTTGGGCTAAAAACGCACACCCTGTTTCTTGCTGATCGGGCCTATATCTCTCCCGGAGCACTTGTGCCGCGTGGTCAGCCGGGCGCTGTTATTCATGATCTGGAAGGCGTTCGCGCCCGTGTCAGGCAGTTCCTTGAAGATGGTTCGGTGACAACGATTGATGGTGTGCGACAGAAGCTGAATGCGCGCTCGATTCTGGTTCATAGTGACACGCCGGGTTCGCTCGACATTGCAAAGGCCATCCGCGCCGAGATGACGGCCTGCGGAGCAGTGCTGACACCGGTCCACAGACTGGACGACTGACACTTCCGCTGAAGAAAAAAGATTGTCTGACAGAAGAAAAATCGTTTCCATGTCGGAACTTAGTTGCGTAATCGTAATAGTATAGCGCCTGGAAAATTTTTCTTCCCCGGCTGTCGCGAGATGCCAGTGCTGTATTCTGAAATGAGGTGGGCATGAAGCATGATCTTCAGCGTGGCGCGATGCTTCTGGTGTCAGCGACCTTTTTTACGGCTCTTCTCAATGCGCTTCAGAAACTGACGGGTTCGACTCTACCTACTCTCGAAATCATCTTTTTCCGAAATCTTTTTTCGCTGCCGTTTGTTCTCCTGATTGCTTCACGAACACACATCATTCTCCGGACAAGGAATTTCAGAGGGCACCTGTTGCGGTCGGTTATCGGACTGATCAGCATGATCATGGTGGTGGTCAGCGTCACCCGTCTGCCGCTGGCGGAGCAGCAGGTACTGTCCTATACGCAGCCGCTTTTTCTGGTCATTCTTTCCATTCCGCTCCTGCATGAAAAGCCGTCGCTCCAGCGATGGATCGCAGTCTGTATCGGTTTTTCCGGTGTTGTAGTCGTGGCTCTTGGAAAAGGGCTGTTGCATGGCAGTGACGCCGTGGTTCCGGTCTGGGCCTATTTCCTGGCGCTTGCGCAGGGAGCGGTCGGGGCGTTGACGACCATGCAGATCAGGCAGCTTTCCGCTACGGAAACCAGCACGACCATCTCCCTGTGGCAGGCCATTCTGATGACGGTCATGACTGCGGCGCCGCTCCCGTTCATCTGGACAACACCGCATATGGCGGATGCGCTTTGTCTTGTTGCTGTCGGTGCTTTTGCCGGAATTGCTCAGGTGCTCCAGACGGAAGCCTTTGCCTCCGCACAGGTCTCCGCCATCGGACCGTTCGCTTATTCCGGTCTGCTATGGGCCGCTCTGATCGGATGGTTCGGTTTTCAGGAAATTCCCGGTCTGGCCATGCTGGCCGGTGGGCTGCTCATCATCGGGTCTGGTGTGTGGATGCTTCGTGGCGACCGGCCTTCAAAAGCGCCTGTCGCAACGGAGGATGTTCTGACCACTGTCGATGAAGTGAGGTCGTGACCGTGCTCACGAGTGGTCCCTTTCCCTTTCCCGTTTCCTTTTCATTCTATTGTCCGGTGGATCATCATGCCCTCTGATCAGACAGTGACGTCTTCCGGAAACCTATCTGGAACTTTAAAATCAATTCAGAAAAAGACGGCGTCACGCTATGTCTTTTTTGGTCTGGTCTTTCTGATGTATGTCATCAGCTATGGTGACAGGGCGGCACTGTCGATTGCCTTGCCTGATCTGGGGAAGGAGTTCAGTCTGACGCCGGTGCAGATGGGATGGGTCTCGTCAAGTTTTCTCTGGTCGTATTTCCTGCTGAATCTGCCTTCGACGATCCTCCTCGATAAAGTCGGCGCACGTCTGATCGGAAGTCTTGCCGTCTCTGTCTGGTCTTTTGCCATGCTGCTGGGCGGCTTCGTGCAAACGATTGCACAGTTCCTGCTGACCCGTGTTCTGCTCGGCGTCGGGGAAGCGCCAACATTCGGCGTTGGCGCGACGGTCGTCCGAAACTGGGCGCTTCCGAAAGAACGTGGATCCGTCATGACCGTTCTGCTGACCGGCATGCAGCTTGGTCTGGCGGGAGGAACAATCGCCGGGGCGTGGCTGATTACGTTTTTCAGCTGGCGCTGTGAGTTCATTGTTCTCGGCGGTATCGGCTTTGTCTGGGCGCTGGTCTGGTGGCTGATCTATCGGGATCCGGCGCAGAAAAAAACGGCGTTGCCGCACAGGGTCGTATCCCTGTCGGAGATAAAAAATCTTTTTCAGTCCAGATCTTTTCTGGGAATCCTGTCTGTCCAGTGCACACAGAACTATCTCAATTTTCTGATGATGTCATGGATGCCGCTGTATCTCATACACGAACTGCACATTGACATTACCCGCACCGGGACAAGAACAGCGCTCTGTTATCTTGCGGCTGCGGCAGGAGCGGTGGTGATTGGTAAAGTGCTGGAAGCGATTGTTTTCCGGAGAAACGCCTCTCCGGAACGGCGACGTTTCATTGTCTTCATTTGCCTGATTGGAGCCTCTTCGATCGGGATGCTTCCATGGTTCCATACGATGCAGCCCATTCTTCTGGTCATGTCTGTCTCGATGGCCTGCCTTATCGCGGCGAATGGAGCCAATACGGCGCTGCTGACCGATCTGGTGGAAGATGGTCACAGGATTGGAACCGTCACCGGCGTCACACTGACCTGCAGTAACTCTCTGGGGCTGCTGGCTCCGATTGTAACGGGCTATATTGTATCCCTGACGGGACAGTTTGATATTGCCTGGTATATGTGCGCCACGGCACTGATAATCGCGGGGCTTTTCTCGGTTTGTGCAGTCAGGTCAACGATCAGGATGAGTTGAAGGCCGATCATGAAAGATCTTGTGTATCCGAAAGATGTTTTGATGCTGCTTTTTTGGAAGGGAAGTTTTGCAAGAGGTGGCAAATGAGACACTCGGGTCGTGGATGGTCGTCAAACGTCAGCTTTTCCGAGGACCGCGGCTCAGCGAAACTTTGACGGACGTTATTATGGTTTGCCTGATGGAGAAGCTCTTCTGATACGGCATTGTGTGGGGAAGGGCAGACAATAAATACTTGTATCAGATCACCCGTGCAGCAGACTGGGGCCGGTAGCGACAAGGGCATACCCATGCTGCTCTTTCTTGTCGTCCTCAATCTTATGACGCGTATGAACCGGTTGTGAGTGAGGGCCTGAATCTTCCCGCGTCAGGTCGGAGTGCCGCCACAGAACCACGACAATGCGGGCATCACGTTTGTTGCATGGATCATGAGGGAATGCCCAAAAATTTGGGAGACCGATACCGGCGAACGAAAACGCGGCAAAAGACAGAGCAATAACCACGTCTATTAACGTGGCCTGCTGAATCTCAGAGATTTTAGGAAGAATGGCGCACCCGAAAGGACTCGAACCTCTAACCCCCAGATTCGTAGTCTGGTGCTCTATCC
>JAEIIF010056205.1:0-23629 GCA_018874455.1 Drosophila trapezifrons | reverse complement strand
CTCATAACCTGAAGGTCATAGGTTCAAATCCTATCCCCGCAACCACGAATTTACAAATAAAATCAATGACTTCAAAGGCGGCGCAAGCCGCCTTTTGGCGTTCCAACACACCAACTTGCAATGCAAGCCCAGCTAGATCCCTAGGCTTGGCGGGGTGCTGCGTATATGACCCGCCTCAACAGGCGTCTAAATCACTAGAATAATACATAATGGTGTCCGCGGCGGGATTCGAACCCACGGCCCCAGGATTCATACCACTTCAGTTTTCACTGCCGTTGCATGATACCATGCAACGTTCGTGGTCTGGACTGTCCCTTTGCCATAAACCTAAAATTTCAGGTTCTTAGGCACCGCCCGTCCAGTCTCTACACCTTCCTTGTTCTGTATTAAAGTACAAGGCTTGGCTCGGGATTGGCACAATCTGTTTCCCAGATTAAGCGTTCCCCGACTTTGAGCAGATTCACTATAATGTTTCCAATTATAGTGCCCAATTAAATAGGAATCCTGTGCTCTATCCTGCTGAGCTACGCGGACACACGCTTTTCGTATACTGAAAGAGGTTGATACGAACAAGTGATAAAACGAACAGGTCTACCGTCTCGCCTGCATGGCTGCCCGTGCAGTTAAAGTGGAAACGTACCGTCGGCACAGCAGCGCATCGGGGCTGCCTGTTTGTTTGCAGGCATATTCCAGTGCCTGTGTTTCTTCCACAGCTTTGGTAAGAGCCGGGAGAGACCACAACTCTAATGCTTTGTTAAAACTTGCTGTGCGTTTAAAAAAAATCGGGGGACGTAGCGCTTTAACCGCATCACTCCGACTAACCCCTGCGGCCATAGCTGCTCTTACACGGCGGAGCCTATGCAGATGCCCTAGAAAAGATCTCGCAATGGCAATGGGGCTTGTATCTTCAGCTAATGCTCTTTCTAGGGCCGTATCTGCGGCAATACGATTGCCTTCTGTGGCAGCAAAGGCAGCATCTTCCAAGGAAACGCTACCGGCATCTCCTATGCTTGCTCGAACATCATCTAGCGTCAGGCTGCCAGAATCACCGGCATACAAGCACAATTTTTCTATTTCACTACGCGCTGCGGCACGGTCTGCACCAAGCCGACTAGTCAGCCAATGCAAGGCATCAGAAGCAATGCGTACCTTATGTTCTGTCAGCATGTGCGTAATGGAGGATTCGAGATTACGACCTTCTTCAGGATAACAGCCAATACTGGCGCAGTTGGCGTGTTTTTCCAGAAAGTTACGTAGCTTGGAGCGCGATGAAAGGCCCGGAGCTTCTAGGATAATAAGAGTATCGCTGCTTTGAGCCAGAAAGGCTTCTAATGGTTTGAGTACGGTGTCGGATGCATCACGCACACGCACCACGCGGCGCCCACCCATAAGAGAAAGTGCCGTAGCCTCTTCCATCAGTTTGTCATGCGTTTCACGATCAAGCACTGCAACCCGGAATGGATCATCTGCTGATCCAGCTATTTTGATAACAGCGTCCTGAGCGCGTTCTTTAATAAGCCCTGTATCTTCACCATGTAGAAGAAGAATACGCCATGCTCCAGGATCAGCCAGAACGCGGGATAGGTTGCGGGCGTCTATCTTCATGAAATAAAAGTCGCCTTAATACTGGCTCGGCCCACCACGCCCAGTAGCCATATCTGGAATTGCATCAGCACCTTCCTGTTCCATAGGCACTTCTTTGTCTGATTCTGGCATGGCTGTAGGAATAGGATAAAAGGCTTTCGGCCCTTGATCCCGCGAGACTGCCGGAGCAGCCTGAGTGCGGAACCACGTAGAAACCTGTTGGGTAATTTGTTCACCAAGGGTTTGGGCTACGCGTCCCATAGCTGTTTCGTTGTTCAATGTCTGGGCGAAATACTGTTCGTATGTGTTGGTGTAACCATCCATTGTGGTGGTATCACCCTGCGCCAGCAGCGTGGGGTTCTGCGCTACGGTAAGTAATTGCCAGTGGGCATGCCCTGTAATGCGGGTGCGCCCAGATGTGTTGTCTGAGTGAATGTCGATCGCTTCTGCATTGAAGGATGGCATCACAATAAGTGTGTATTTATGGGGGTCTTCTGGCCCATCCGCAGACATTTGCTGCTGCAAGGCCAGCCGCAACTGCTGGCCAGTGCGTTCTGGTATGTTGGCAACGTAAATGTCTTTGAGTTCTGCATTCACATCTACGTTGTTCTTCCCGCTTTCTCCATACAGAGGCTGAAAGCCACAACCGCTCAGCACAACTGGCAACGCAACCAGAGGCGTGATTGCCAGAGCAAGACGCGCGGAACGTAGGAAAAAGCGGGAATGAACCATCAGCCTGCCGTTACAAAGTTAACAATACGGTTGGGAACATGAACGCGTTTAACAATGCGTTTGCCTTCCAGAAGTCGTGCCACGTTGGGCTCGGCTTCTGCGCGGGCAACAACATCTGCGGCATCTTCATCCGGTTGCGCTTCAATCGTGCCGCGCAGTTTACCCATAATCTGCACAGCAATGGTAATATGCGTTGCTGTAAGCAGATCTGGTTCAGCTTCTGGCCAAGATTGCTGTGCAGCCAAACCAGCAGACGGCATAACCAGAGCAAACATTTCTTCAGCCAGATGCGGCATCATGGGGGCGCAAAGGAGGCACAGTGTCTGTGCAGCTTCACGGCGTGCAAATGCCATGCCGGAAACAGTTGCAGACTTTTCAGCTTCTGCCAGAGCAGATGTCAGTTCATGAATACGCGCCACAGCCACGTTAATGGCAAAACCTTCCAGAGCTTCCGTTACGGCAGCAATGGTGCGGTGTGTGGTGCGGCGTAGCGTATCAGCCTGACGATCGATGTCTGTTGGGCATTCTGTTGTGGCAGGAATATCCTGTGCAACTGTGCGAATGGTGCGGAACAAGCGCTGGCTAAAGCGGGCCGCACCGGCCACACCAGCTTCTGTCCATTCCATGTCTCGTTCAGGCGGGCTGTCAGACAGCACAAACCAGCGGGCGGTATCGGCGCCAAAGCGTTCAATAATTGCAACAGGCGCAACCGTATTCCGCTTGGATTTGGACATTTTTTCCACACGACCAACGGTTACGGGTTCGGTGGTGCCGCGTTTCACACAGCCTTGGGCTGTGCGTTCTACTTCTTCTGGGTACAGCCAGTTGCCTGATGAATCCTTATAGCTTTCATGGCTTACCATGCCTTGCGTGAACAATCCGGCAAAGGGTTCATCCACATCCAAGTGGCCTGTGCGGTGCATGGCACGGGTAAAGAAGCGCGCATACAGCAAATGCAAAATAGCGTGCTCAATCCCGCCGATATACTGATCAACAGGCAGCCAGCCATCGGCCGCAGCTCTTACCGTTGGGGTGGGCGCGTGCGGTGCTGTAAAACGGGCAAAATACCACGAGCTATCTACAAACGTATCAAACGTGTCTGTTTCGCGGGTGGCTGGTTTGCCGCATTTCGGGCAGGTGGTGTGCTTCCATGTGGGGTGATGGTCCAACGGGTTGCCGGGTTTGTCGAAAGAGACATCATCCGGCAGCTCCACAGGAAGTTGCTCATCAGGCACGGCAACCGGGCCGCACTCTGCACAGTGAATAATGGGGATAGGGCAGCCCCAATAACGCTGGCGGGAAATGCCCCAATCACGCAGGCGCCAATTCACCACACCTTGCCCGATGCCCAGCCCTTCTAGCCGAGAAATGGCTTCTTTCCGAGCTTCTGCGGTGGAAAGACCATCCAGAAAACCGGAGTTGATCATGGTGCCATCGCCTGTATAGGCCGTGGTGGTGATGGCAAAATCTGCCTGATCTTTGCCAGCAGGCAAAACAACAGGTGTGACAGGCAGATTATATTTATGCGCGAAGTCCAGATCGCGCTGGTCACCAGCCGGGCAGCCAAACAGCGCGCCTGTGCCGTAATCCATCAGCACAAAATTGGCGATCCAGACCGGGAAGCTTTTATCCATAAACGGATGGTTGACCCGCAGGCCTGTATCAAAACCGCGTTTTTCAGCGGTTTCTACAGCTTCTACGGATGTGCCAAGCCGGCGGCATTCCGCCACAAATTCTGCCGCTTGTGGGTTCTGCTGAGCAGCCCAGGCCGCCAGAGGATGATCCGGGGCGATAGCCAGAAAAGACATGCCAAAAAGCGTGTCTGGCCGGGTGGTGAACACTTCTACTGCGTTCAGATTTTCATCAAGCCCAGCCGGGGGTTGATGCAGGGAGAAACGCAGCTTTGCCCCTTCAGACCGGCCAATCCAGCGTTCCTGCATGGTGCGCACGCGTTCTGGCCAGCGATCGAGCGTTTTTAAACCGTTCAGCAGATCTTCGGCAAAATCTGTGATTTTCAGGAACCACTGTGAAAGCTGCTTTTTTTCAATGGGGGCACCAGAACGCCAGCCCTTGCCATCTACAACTTGTTCATTTGCCAGAACGGTTTGATCGATCGGGTCCCAGTTGACCCAGCTTTCGCGCCGTTCAACTAGGCCGCCTTTTAGAAAGTCTAAAAAGAGCTTCTGCTGTTTGCCGTAATAGTTCGGCAGGCAGGTTGCAATTTCTCTATCCCAGTTCAGAGAAAAGCCTAGACGCTGCAATGTGCCACGCATGGTGGCAATATTGTTCAGCGTCCATTCCTTGGGGTGTACGCCACGTTCGCGCGCTGCGTTTTCTGCAGGTAGGCCAAATGCATCCCACCCCATAGGGTGCAGCACAGAAAAACCACGTGCCCGCTTATAGCGGGCAATCACGTCCCCCAGTGCATAATTGCGCACATGGCCCATATGTAGCTGCCCAGACGGGTAGGGGAACATTTCCAACACATAGTATTTGGGTTTGTTCGCTGGGGGGGCATCCGGAACGGTGAAAATATCGGCATCTGCCCAGGCTTTCTGCCATTTGGGTTCAACCGTATTGAAATCATAGGGCGTGGGCGTGCTGGAAGACTGGGACATGAATATTCTGTGTCTGAGACCTAATGAAAGGGAATGTGGAAAAAGGCGCTGGGATAAAATTAGCTATCCCGGTTGCCATTATCGGCCCGCAGCTTACGTGCGCGGGAGAGAATGCGTGCTGCAATATCAGATGCAGTATTGGGAGCAGGCGGTGTGTCCACCCATTCTTCCCCTTGCTTGATCTGGCGGAACACGCTCAGACGCAGGGCATCGGAACGCAGGCGTTTGTCCAGAATAAAGGCAGTTACCTTAAAGCGCTCATCATGGGCAGCAGGCGGGGTGTACCAGTCTGTCAGGATAATACCGCCTTCTGCATCTGCGGTAGAAACCGGCAGGAAAGAGAGGGTATCAAGGGTTGCGCGCCACAGATAGGCGTTTACACCCCCTTTAAGTTCCGCATCACCACCAGATGCTCCGCGATCTTCGGCCAGCAGATGGTTGCGCGGTGCTGTCAGACCATTGTCTGATCTGTCACCAGAAGAGCACGCAGCTAACAGGCCAATACCCGCACATGCGGTAAGCAGGGTGCTGGTACGGCGGAACCCGGCAGGCACATGGCTGGCGGCGGGACGGCAGGGCATGAGACGACGAAGCATGGTGTCGGTACGGCTCCTTCAGCGCTGGGTATCCGTGTTTCCCGGTCGCCTTTGCAAATGTTCAGGTCTGGCTTCGGGGTTAAGAGAGTATTCTGCTTATCTCATATCCTTTCAGTTCTGTCCCGCCAAGCATTTGCTGGGGAGAGATGTTCAACCGCATACTGAAAACACGGGCAAGGCAGGAAAAATCATGCCTTACATACGAACACGCTATTGATGCTGAAGGGATAAAAGAGAGCTCAGCGTGTCACGGCAACACAGTTTAACCCCTGCTGTTTCAAGGACATGCAGATTGTGTCTGTCTGTGCGGATGGTAGGCCCGCCAAGCGTGAACGCCACACAGATTGCCCGCTGCTTTTAAGGGCAATCCGGTCTATGTGATCTTCCGCACCGGCCAGAGCAGGGGTGGATTGATGCGCCATCTGAATGGCGTGCTGTGCTCTCTCCTGCGAGGAAAATGCGCCAATTTGGATAATAGCGCCGCCAGAAGGTGTATTTTGCTGCCATACCATTGCTGGCCCAGAAACTGGCACAGTGTTTGCGGCCTGATAAGTTGGCGGTGTGTCTGTTACTGGCTGGGTATCAGCAGAAGATGATACCGGAATAGCACTGGTATCGGGGGCGGAAGGTGCTGGTGGCTGTATGTCATCGGTAATGGGTGGCGCGATCCCCGGTGAAGCAATGCTGGCAACTTGTTGAGCGGGTGCAACCGTTACAGCCGGGGTGGCTGTTGGGGTTTGCGTGTCTGCAATGGCAATCGCGCTAGCTGGCGTAATGGCGCTTGGTACCGGATCATTCAAGTGCGGAGAAACAGATGCCAGATAAGTTTTGGCATATGAGGGCAGGGCCGTGTGGCGTGAGCGGTGGTTTTCCATGCATTGTGGCCCGCAGCTATATGCGGCCAGAAAATCAGGAGAACCAAATCTGTCATACAGTTGGCGGATGTAACCACTGCCCGCCATAATGTTGTCGTGCGGATTATAGGGGTCAGAGCCAAGCTGGTACCGCTTGGCCAGTTCGCGGTAAGTGTCTGGCTTAATCTGCATCAGCCCGACGGCACCGTGCACAGAACGTGTCAGATGGCCATGCATATATTGGTGACCACCAGATTCCTGCTGCATCACGGCCCGGATCCATGCCTGAGGAATGGAAAAGCGGGTGGAGGCTTCCTGAATGTAAGGCCCCCATTTATCTACGGCGGGGCCGGGTGGATTATAACTGGAGCGCGGCTGGTTCGCACAGCCTGCCAGCATGGCAAGGCTGGCAAAAGCCATTAAAAACCGTTTTTGCTGACGCAATAAGACAGGCAAAGAGCAACCCATACGCAAAGACATGGCGCTTATGGTGCGCTGTGCGCCTGTGTGATGCAATCCTGATTTTATGCGAATAATGGAGAACTGGTATTTTACGGCGTTTTATGTGTTTGTGCCGCCACTTTACGGACCAGATCCGGGTTGGTTCGGCGGATCTGTCCTGCCCGTAAAACGCTTGCAGTGGAATAAGCTGGAGAAGCCACCCATTCTTGCAGAAACTGCAAGTCGGACAGGCTATCCCGTGTTTTATGCCCTGCGGGAATGTTTGTGTTCTGGTGTGTCATGTTTGGTGTCGTGTTAGGTTTACGCAACATGGCGCAGATCCTGTGCTTATCCTGTATTTATTGTTTGATTGTCAGACAAAGGCCTGAAAGAGGTTTTGGCCTTGCCCAGCTTTTGAAAAACAGGGCTTTGTAAGGCAATAAGATTATGTCAATTTCAAGAACAGAAGCGTAAAATAACTTTTTTATTATAATATACTTGGGCAGATTTTTCTTTGTGTTACAGGCGTTTTTTGTTCTGACTTTTCAAAATATCTGCTCCCAAAGTTTCCAGGGCCTGCCGTAAAGGGCCTTCTTCCAGTTCAGGAAGTGTGCAGGTTATTGCAGATTTTTGAGGTTTTCGGCGTTGTGGACGGGAGCGGATGCCCGCGGCTGGGTCTTGCACAAAGCGCAAGCGGTTTACCAAAGGTTCTCCACACCATGTGTTGATGCGTGCAATCAACGTATCTCCCAAATGCTGAAGCTCCATGGCAACGGGGCCAGCGCACGCAATGGTTAAAGTGCCAGCAGAAAGGCGGCGCGGGCTTGTAACCGCCGCATGTGCCGGGCCCACAACATCTGGCCACTGGTTCATCAACATAGCGCCTGTGGGAGAGCGACGGCGAAAAGCCGGTGCCGTTACAGCTGGTAGAAGTGCTGCAAGGCTGCGTAGGTTTCTGGCGCGCGGCGGAGGTGCTGCTTCTGGTTTTTGAGGGGTACGGCGTGTGCTGCGGCTTTTAGGTGTTACAGCCTTGCCGCCGTTGGCTTCCTTCTTCATAACTGCCTCCGTGACACATCCATCAGCCCACGCATTGCTTCATTGGTATGACCGACACCGCCGCACTTTGCCGTGGCGTGTTGTAGGCCAATCTCATCCAGATCCGTATCGGGTATGGCTGAGCGAGATCATGCTACAGCAGACCACTGTTAAAGCGGTTGCTCCATATTATCTACGCTTTACAGAAAAGTTTCCGACAGTGCAGGCCTTGGCAAGTGCTGATAGGGAAGATGTTTTGGCGGCGTGGGCCGGGCTGGGTTATTATTCCCGCGCTCGTAATCTGCATGCTTGTGCGCAGGCCGTGGTGGCTCTGGGCGGGTTTCCGCAAGATGTTCAGGGTTTACGTGCCCTGCCAGGCATAGGCCCATATACAGCGGCTGCGGTGGCGGCCATTGCTTTTGGTGTGCCTGTGGTGCCTGTGGATGGCAATGTGGAGCGCGTAACCGCACGCTTATTTGCCATTACGGCCCCCTTGCCGCCAGCCCGTAAAAAGTTGGCACAACTGGCCATAACGTTAAATGCGGACCGTGAAGCACAGGAGCGGCCATCCGACTTTGCTCAGGCTTTGTTTGATTTAGGTTCTTCTCTTTGCTCCCCGCGGGCACCGGCCTGTGGGTTGTGCCCATGGCAAGGCGAATGTGCGGCCTATAAACAGGGTATTGCAGCCGAATTGCCACGTAAGCTGCCTAAGGCAGAGCGCCCTGTACGTTTTGGCGCAGCTTTTCTTGCGCGAGATGCCGCAGGGCAAATTCTGCTGCGTAAACGAGCAGAGAAGGGGCTTTTGGCAGCCATGACAGAACTGCCCGGCACCGAATGGCGATTAAAAAACTGGAACGAAACAGAGATTCTGCAAGCAGCTCCATTTACGGCGGACTGGACGTTAGCAGGTCGTGTTAAGCATGTGTTTACACATTTTACCTTATATCTGGATGTGTATGTGGCCCAGATAAAACACTTTTCCAATCAGGCTGTGAGTGATGGTTTTTTAGTGCCCATGGAATGTGTGAAAGATACAGCGTTACCTTCTATTATGCAGAAGTGCTTTGAAAAAGGTTTGAGCTGTTTGAAAGAAAAGAAGCTATAAGTATGGTTTTTCATCATATCCCGCCTCAGCCACAGCATGCACAGGCCGCTCCGCGCGTTGGTATTCTTCTGGTTAATCTGGGTACGCCGGATGATACAGGATATCGGGCCGTGCGCCGTTATCTTTCCGAGTTTCTATCCGATCGTCGGGTGATAGAAGGGCCTCCAGCGCTTTGGCAACCTATCTTGCAGGGGGTGGTACTTACAACGCGCCCACGTAGGAGCGGGAAGGCCTATGCGCGCATATGGAACACGCATAAAAATGAAAGCCCTTTACGCACTTATACGCGCCATCAGGCTGAAGCGCTGAACGAGCGGTTTGCGGCACAAAACGTGCCTGTTGCGTGGGGGATGCGTTATGGTGCGCCTTCCATTGCGGAAGCGGTGCAGGAATTGCTTGAAAAAGGGTGTGACCGCATTTTGTGCATGCCGCTTTATCCGCAGTACAGTGCCACAACAACAGCAACAGCCAATGATCAGGTGTTTCGTGCGCTTATGCGTTTGCGTAACCAGCCTGCCATACGCACCCTTCCATCATTTCCGGATCAGCCAGCTTTTATTAAAGCTATTGCAGATTCTGTTCGTTTGGCAGAGGCAGAAGCCGATATTCCTTTTCAGATGGTTGTGGCGTCCTTTCATGGTTTGCCAGAAGAATATGTGCGCAAGGGGGATTCTTATCGGGCTGAATGTGAAAGAACTGTTGCAGCCTTACGCAAGGCTTTGGGGCGAGATGAAACCACCCTGCCCATGACATTCCAATCCCGATTTGGCCCAACCAAATGGCTGGAGCCTTATACGGCACCATTTATTGCCGGTTTGCCGGAAAAAGGCATTACCAGCATTGCTGTGGTAACGCCCTGTTTTATGGCGGATTGCTTGGAAACATTGGATGAAATCGGCAACGAAGTGCACGAAGAATTCATACAAGCTGGCGGTCAGGAGTTTACGCTGGTGCCGTGCCTGAATGATACGCCCGCCAGCATAGATTTGCTGGAGGATTTAGCGCGTCAGGAACTTGCTGGCTGGCTCTAAGGGTTTTTGCCACCGCGTTAGCGAGGCGTGGATCAGGGCTTTTTTATCCGGCTAAGGGTTTGGGTGCTTTTACGCGAGGTGCTGGTGTTTTATCTGGAAACAGGCATGGAGTTTTAGCATTGCAGCGCCAGCATTCAGGTTTTCTGGCTTTGCAAACGTATCTTCCCTGAAGAATCATCCAGTGGTGAGAAGGCTGGATCATTTCCAGCGGAATGCGGGTTTCCAGAGCTTTTTCTACAGCTTCCACAGTTTTGCCTCGCCCTAGTCCAGATCTGTTGGCCAAACGGAAAACATGCGTATCCACTGGTACGGTAGGTTTATGGAACGCAACATTTAGCACAACGTTTGCTGTTTTGCGGCCTACACCAGCCAGCTTTTCCAACTCATCCCGCGTACCGGGCACTTCCCCTTGATGATCTGCTACCAGTTGGCGGGAAAGTTCGACAACATTTTTGGCCTTGTTACGCCATAGCCCAATGGTGCGAATAAGTTTACCAACTTCTTCTTCCCCCAATTCCACCATGGCGGCTGGAGTAGGGGCGGCCTTAAACAAAGCGGGGGTCACGCGGTTGACGGAGGCATCTGTTGCCTGAGCCGAAAGCACTACGGCTACCAGCAGCGTAAAAGGTGTGGTGTAAAGCAGTTCCGTTTTAGCATCTGGCCATGCTTGGGAAAGATCTTTCAGAAAACTGTATATTTCCTGAGGTGTCATATCCCGTGGGGCAATAGCAGCAGGTCCATTGCTTTGATTTGCCGGAGCCTGTTTTTTGGCTGTTGTGCGTTTTTGCACACGCGGTTTATCAGTCGGTTTGCCTGAATTTACGGGTGCTGAAGTGGTGGGTTTTTTAACCATAAGGCAGTGTAACGCGTCTGCCCGTCTGGCGTCCATGCTGATGCGTATTCCGGATTTGCAGGGCTTTATGTCTCAGGATACACAGCGCATCGGTTCTGTTTTTCAGGTTTTTATCATGTCACAAACTTCAGAAAGTCATGTCAAATCCGGACGTAAGGCATCGCTTTTTGTAGATGTGCTGAAGTTTGTGGTGCGGCGCTGGGTGGCTTTTCCGTTGCCCTTAACCATAACAGCCGGAAGTATTCTGGCAGCTACAGTGGCCGATGTGCTTATGCCTCTGGCTGCGGGACGTTTGGTGACGGATGTTTCCGCTCCGGCTGCGCAGGCAGGCAAAGTGCATGATGCCCTATGGATGCTTGCTGCTATGGCGGCATGTGGGTTCGGGAATGTGTTGTTAAAGCGATATGCTTATTTGGGCATTACGCACCTAACCACTCAGGTCATGCAGAAAATAGGTTCAGAAGCTTTTGCGCATGTACAAAAGCTTTCCGCAGAATGGCATGCCAATACGTTTGCCGGTTCCACGGTTCGGCGCTTAACGCGGGGTATGTGGGCTGTGGATATGCTGGATGATACACTGCTTCTAATGCTGATACCCGAAGCATGCCTGCTGGTGCTTACAACCTTGGTGTTGGGGTGGCATTGGCCCTTTATGGGGGTTATTCTGGGTGTGCTTTCTGTTTTGTTTGTTGCGCTTTCCTGCACCTTAACCCTGCGTTATGTGGCGCCATCTGCGCGGGTTGCCAATGCGTGGGATAGCCGCATGGGGGCTGCTCTGGCAGATGCCATCACCTGCAATGCAGTTGTTAAAACTTTTGGCGCAGAAAAGCGCGAAGAAAGCCGCCTACAAACACTTATTTCGCAATGGCGAAAGGCCACCATTTATACTTGGTCCAGAGGGACAGATAGCGCCAATATTCAGGCCGCAGTTGTTATGTGTATGCGGCTTGTTCTGGCAGGCGCAGCTGTTTGGTTGTGGTGGCAGGGGCGTGCTGGCCCAGGTGATGTTGCCTATGTGCTGACCATGACATTTTTGGTGCAAGGCTACCTGCGCGATATTGGGCAACAGGTTTCTGTGGTGCAGAGATCTGTCAATGAAATGGAAGAATTGCTTGCGTTGTGGCGTACGCCTGCGGCGGTGGCAGATCCCGCTTATCCGCTACCCTTGTTGGTGAGTGCGGGGGAAATCTGCTTTGAACATGTCTCATTCCAATATCCGGGGCAGGAGCGGGCACTTTTTGCGGATATTTCCGTTACAATTGCTGCTGGTAGTCGGGTTGGATTGGTAGGGCCTTCTGGATCGGGAAAATCAAGTTTCATTAAATTGTTACAGCGTTTTTATGTGCCACAGTCAGGCAGAATTTTAATTGATGGCATAGATATTGCGCGTGTGCGCCAGTCTGATTTGCGGGAAAAAATTGCTTTAGTGCCGCAGGAAGCTGTGTTGTTTCATCGGAGTTTGGCGGAAAATATTGCTTATGGTCGGCCAGATGCCACACCAGAGCAAATCGCGCAGGCTGCTCAATTAGCCAATGCCGCTGGTTTTATTGATAGGCTACCAGAAGGATATCAAACGCTGGTGGGTGAGCGTGGCGTAAAGCTTTCAGGAGGAGAGCGCCAGCGCATTGCTATTGCCCGTGCCTTTTTGGCGGATGCCCCCATACTGGTGTTGGATGAAGCAACCGCCAGTTTGGATTCCGAATCGGAAGCGCTGGTGCAGGAAGCCATGGAACGCCTGATGAAAGGCCGCACCGTGTTGGTTGTGGCACACCGTCTTGCCACCGTTGTGGGGCTGGACCGGATTCTGGTTTTTGAGCACGGACAAATTGTAGAAGATGGCGCGCATGCTACGCTGATTCAGCAAAAAAATGGGCTGTATCGTCGCTTGTATGATTTGCAGTCCCTTTAAAAAGGGTAGTAGGGCAAAAAAGCCTGAAAATATGCAGATAAGGAGTTTATCGAGATTTTTATCTCTGGCGGAGGGGAAGGGATTCGAACCCTCGATACGACTTGACATCGTATAACGGTTTAGCAAACCGCCGCCTTCAGCCACTCGGCCACCCCTCCGCCGAAGAGTGCGAACATACACGACGTTTGCACCGCTGCTTTTAGGGGGTTCAACGCGTTCCGTCAAACCCCCTGAAAACTTATTTTTTTAAATTGTAGATTTTAGCCGTCTAACTGGGCTTTTAAGGCCGAATTGACCAAGGCAGGGTTCGCCTTGCCTTTGGTTTCCTTCATGACCTGCCCCACAAAGAATCCAAACAGCTTGTCTTTGCCGCCACGGTATTCAGCCACCTTATCTGCATGCTTTTCCAAAATGGCAGCAATGGCGGAATCAATAACTCCTGTGTCGGTCACCTGCCGCAGGCCTTTGCGTTCCACAATGGCATCCGGGCTATCACCCGTTTCCACCATGTCTTCAAACACTTCCTTGGCAATCTTACCGTTAATGGTGCCATCCGCAATCAGATCAAGCATTTTGCCCAAGGAAGCTGCGCTAACAGGGCTGGTTTCAATGGTGTTGCTGGTGCGGTTAAGAGCCGCAAACAGATCACCAATCACCCAGCTTGCCGCTAGCTTGCCATCGCGCCCTTTGGCCACGGTTTCGTAAAAATCAGCCACGGCCTGTTCTGCAACCAGCACGCCAGCATCGTAAGACGGAATGCCATAGTCTTTCTGGAAGCGGGCACGCTTTGCGTCTGGCAGTTCCGGCAGCTTAGATTTTAGATCATCCACCCACGCCTGTTCCACTACCAATGGCAGCAGGTCAGGATCTGGGAAGTAGCGGTAATCATGCGCATCTTCCTTGGAGCGCATGGTGCGGGTTTCACCCCGGCCCGGATCAAACAGGCGTGTTTCCTGATCAACTTCTCCGCCGTTTTCCCAGATTTCAATCTGGCGGGTGGCTTCCACCTCAATGGCCTGCATGACAAAGCGGATGGAGTTGACGTTTTTGATCTCGCAACGGGTGCGGAAAGGCTCGCCCGCTTTGCGCACGGAAACGTTTACGTCTGCACGCATGGAGCCTTCTTCCATGTTGCCATCGCACGTGCCCAGATAGCGTAGAATCTGGCGTAGCTTACGCAGGTAAGCCCCGGCCTCTTCTGGTTCGCGAATATCGGGTTCGCTCACAATTTCCATCAGGGCTACGCCTGCACGGTTCAGGTCCACAAAGGATTTTGAGGGGTCCTGATCATGTAGCAGCTTGCCAGCGTCTTGTTCCAGATGCAGGCGGGTAATGCCAATCTGGCGTGTTTCACCGCTCTGAAGTTCAATTTCGATAGAACCCGTGCCAATAATCGGGTGCTCGAACTGGCTGATCTGGTAACCCTGTGGCAGGTCGGCGTAAAAGTAGTTTTTACGGTCGAACCGGCTGAACAGGTTGATCTGGGCATTCAGCCCCAACCCGGTGCGGATGGCCTGCGCCACGCATTCCTTGTTGATAACAGGCAACATGCCGGGAAAGGCTGCGTCAACCAAGCTAACCTGAGTGTTCGGGTCTCCCCCAAATTTTGTAGAAGCACCAGAAAACAGCTTGGACTGGCTGATAACCTGTGCGTGCACTTCCAGCCCAACCACAATTTCCCACGGGCCGGTTTTACCTTCAATTACGTAGCTCATGCGCCTGCTCCCGCATGTACGGACGGAAGGTGCGTAAAGCCCGCCGCCGCTTCCAACGCGCCGCCAATAGACAGCACGGTTTCTTCATCAAAATGTTTACCAATCACCTGCAACCCTAGCGGCAGACCATTGCCATTAAGCCCCACCGGAACAGAAAGGGCAGGCACACCGGCCATGCTGGCGGGTACGGTAAAGATGTCGTTCAGATACATCTGCACCGGGTCATCCATGTTTTCACCCTGCGCAAAGGCAGCGGATGGCGCGGTAGGGGTAAGCAGCACATCTACGTTTTCAAACGCCTGTTCAAAATCGCGCTTGATAAGGGTGCGCACTTTCTGGGCTTTCAGATAGTAGGCATCGTAATAGCCAGCAGAAAGCACATAGGTGCCCATCAGGATACGGCTGCGCACTTCTGCCCCAAACCCTGCGGCGCGTGTGGCCTCATATACACCATCCAGTGTGGGGGCATCCTTACGAATGCCAAAGCGGATGCCATCATAACGCGCCAAGTTGGAGGAACATTCAGCCGGGGCAATAATATAATATGTGGTCAGGCCGTATTTGGTGTGCGGAAGAGAAACGTCCACAATCTCGCAGCCCGCTTCTTTCAACCACGCAATGCCCTTTTCCCACATGGCCACAACTTCTGCAGGCAGGTTGGGAGAACGATATTCTGTGGGAATACCCACGCGCAGGCCTTTTACGCTTTTGCCAACAGCTTTGCTAAACGCGGGAACAGGGCGGTTGGAGCAGGTGCTGTCTTTTTCATCAAAGCCAGCCATGGCTTCCAGCATCAGCCCGGCATCTGCCACGCTGCGTGTCATAGGGCCAGCCTGATCGAGCGAGCTTGCAAAGGCAATGGTGCCCCAGCGGCTGCAACGGCCATAGGTGGGTTTAAGCCCCACAATGCCACAATAAGCAGCAGGCTGACGGATGGAGCCACCTGTATCCGTGCCTGTAGCAGCAAGGCCCAGCCCAGCAGCAACAGCAGCGGAAGACCCACCGGAAGAGCCGCCCGGTACAAGTATAGCGGAGGGATCATCCTTGCGCTTCCACGGGCTTGCCACTGGCCCGAAAGCCGAGGTGATGTTGGCAGACCCCATGGCAAATTCATCAAGATTGGTTTTGCCGAGAAAGACCGCGCCAGCTTTTAGTAGGTTGGCCGTAACTGTGCTTTCATAAGGCGGCACAAAGTTTTCCAGCATTTTGCTGGCAGCCGTGGTGCGCACACCTTTGGTGCAGAACAGATCTTTTACACCAATGGGCAGGCCATCCATAAGCCCGGCAGTGCCTGCGGCATAGCGGGCATCTGCCGCATCTGCCGCAGCCAATACGGTTTCTTCAGGCAGCACGGTAATATAGGCGTTGAGCACCGGGTTGAGGCGGGCAATGGCGTCTAGTTGGGCTTTGGCCAGCTCCCGTGCAGAAAATTTGCGGGCGGCAAGCCCTTCACGCGCTTGGGTGAGCGTCAGTCCGGTTAGCATTATTCCACCACCTTGGGTACTGTATAGAAGGGGCCAGATGTTTCTGGCGCGCAGGCCAGCAGGGCATCACGGTAGTTGCCGTCTGTTACCTTATCTTCGCGCTGGCGCAGGGTTTCTGTTTCTGTCCCCACCATGGGGGGAACGCCTTCCACATCCACTTCGGCAAGCTGGTCAATCCAGCCCAGAATACCGTTCAGCTTCTGGCGTGCGGCTTCAAGCTCATGCTCTTCCAGCCCGATACGGGCCAGTTTGGCAATGCGGCGGGTGGTCGCAAGGTCTAGCGACATGAAAGCGGACCCCTCTTTTCTTGATCTCAATAGGAAGAAAGCACCTAGCATAATCGCGCGAAAGGCAACATACCGTCCGTATGACACTGCTTAGCCTGACAGACCTTGTTGCAACCCTGCCCAGACACGCACGCCTGCTAGGGATAGACCCCGGCAAAAAGCAGGTGGGGTTAGCGCTTTCCGATGTTTCCCGCATGGTGGCCTCACCATTTCAAACAGTAAAGCGCGGAAAATTAGGGCAAATGGCCAGCTTTATTCGTGATCTTGCTACAGAACACGAAATTGGCGGTATGGTTGTGGGAATTCCCCTTTCTTTGGATGGATCCTTTGGGCCAGCCGCACAGGCCAGTCGAGATTGGGCGCTTGCGCTTTCGGAGCAGACAGGTTTGCCCGTGTGCCAGTGGGATGAGCGTCTTTCCTCATCCGCAGTGAATCGTATGCTTATTGATGAAGCCGATCTTTCCCGTGCGCGGCGGGCAGAAATGGTGGATCGGCTGGCTGCGGCATATATCTTGCAGGCTGCGCTGGATTCTTTGCCGCGTTAAAGCGTGTTGGGCGCTGCTGCCACGGATGTGGCGTACATTTGCCATAAAGCCTTTGGATACTTACCTTTAATGATAAGGTTTTCACTTAAGAGGATGTATTTCGTGTCTAATTATTCTTTTCGGACGGCCGCTACAACTCTGCTGGGTGCTGCCATGTTTGCTCTGAGCCTGCCTTGCGCTCACGCTGAAGAAGGTGTGCTGGGTCGCGCGTGGGATAACACCCGCGAAGGAACCGAGCATGCTTGGAACAAGACCAAGGAAGGTACGAACAAGGCTTGGGAAAAGACAAGCAACGGCACAGAAAAAGTGTGGGACAAAACCAAGGACGGTTCCCGCAAAGCTTGGGACAAGACCTCCGAGGGCAGTGAAAAGGCATGGGATAAGACCAAAGAAGGCACCCATAACGCGTGGGATAAAACCCGCGAAGGAACCGAAAAAACTTGGGACAAGACCAAGGAAGGTTCTCATAAAGTTTGGAACAAGACGAGCGAAGGCACTGACAAGGTTTGGGATAAAACCAAGGATGGTTCTCGCAAAGCTTGGGACAAAACAAGTGAAGGGACAGAGCGCGCTTGGAACAAAACCAAGGAAGGCACAGAGAACGCTGCGCACGATGTTGGCCGGTGGGGCCAGAAGACGTTCTCTGACGATAAAAAATAACGCTGCATAACGGCACAAAAAAGCCCGCGCTACCTTTGAGGGTAGGCGGGCTTTTTTGTTATTTTTGATGGAAACAGAAAGGCTTAATGTTTGATATGTGATGCTTTACGCATTTTTAAATTGAGTAAAGCTTGAAGTAATTTGCGAAAAGATTTTTGTATTTGCAGCCAATATGCACCAAATGCTGTCATTCTGGCCTCCTGCTTTTCTTAGTCATTATTTCTAAGAATAAGCAGGAATGATGGCCTGACTATGACATTACATTTAGGGTGACTCCTTATGAATGCTATAAATTGGTAACAGAACAAAAAAGGCGGCCCGGGAAGGGCCGCCTTTTTGCTTGAAATACTGCAACAAAATGCAGATCAGGCTTTTGCTTCTTCCAGTAGAATCTGTTCGATAATATCCAGACCCTCATCAACCAGTTCATCAGATGCGGTCAGCGGTGTCAGAATACGGATTGTTGCGCCCTGCACACCACATGCCAGCAAAATCAGACCTTTTTCACAGGCGCGGGCACATAGTTTGGAACCAAAACCCTTGCGTTGTTCCACACCCGCATGGCGTTCCAGAATATCAAAAGCAACCATTGCGCCCAGCCCACGCGGCATGCTGATAGGCAGCATATCTGTGCGCTTATGCCAGCTTGCAATACGGGCCTTCAGGCGTTCACCCATGTTATTGGCACGGTCAAGCAGCTTTTCTTCCTCAATAATGTCCAGCACGGCCAAACCTGCTGCACAACCCAGAGGGGCACCTGCATATGTGCCGCCCAAACCACCCGGAGGAACAGAATCCATCAGTTCTGCACGGCCAATCACACCGGAAAGTGGAAAACCACCTGCCAGAGATTTAGCAATGCACACCAGATCTGGTTCTACGCCGGAATGTTCAATTCCAAACAGCTTGCCAGTACGGGCAAAACCACTCTGCACTTCGTCGGCAATCAGTTTGATGCCGTGCTGATCACAAATAGCGCGGAGCTGCTTGAGCAGTGCTGTAGGGGCAACCCGGAAGCCACCTTCCCCCTGCACGGGCTCAATAATAATAGCAGCCACATTGTTGGGGGAGATATCAGCCGCAAATAGGAAGTGCAGCATTTTCAAGCTGTCTTCCACCGTGATGTCATGATTATCGGGGAAAGGGATGTGGTACACTTCGCCCGGTAGCGTGCCAAAAGGTGCTTTGTAAGGCAGTACTTTACCCGTAAGCGCAGAAGCTAACAGTGTGCGGCCATGGAAGCCACCGCAGAACGCAATGACACCGTTACGGCCTGTTGCAGCGCGAGCAATTTTTACGGCGTTTTCTGTTGCTTCTCCACCCGTGGTGAAGAAAATGGTTTTGGCATCGCCAGAAAACGGGGCGCGGGCGTTCAGCTTTTCGGCCAGCTCAATATAGGGCTCGTAAGCAGAAACCTGAAAAGCTGTGTGGGTAAAGCGATCTAGCTGCTTTTTAACAGCATCCATCACTTTTGGGTGGCGGTGGCCAACGTTCAGAACGGCAATGCCGCCTGCAAAATCAACATAGCGTTTGCCTTCCACATCCCATAGTTCAGCATTTTCTGCGCGATCTGCAAAAACGGGGGTGGAGGTGGCAACACCGCGTGGCACAGCATGGGTGCGGCGGTTCAGAAGGTCTTTATTCGTGGCCATTAATACGGGCTCCCGGGAACTATGTTGCGGGCAAAGTTATTTCTGTTCCGTAAAATGTTTCACACAGGAGGGGGAGGAGATTTTTTGTTGCCTCTGTGGTGATAAAAGGTCACCACTCTTTGAGAGCATATATACCGTTCCGCACAATGCTTAGCTGCCATTAGGGCAGAGAGGGGGTGTTCTGCGTTTCCAGTTCCACCTGTTCCAAAAGCCAGTTTCGGAATGTGATGAGGGATTTTTTCTCCCACGTGGCTGTGGACGCGCGCAGAAGATAAGCCCCCAAAGCTACTTCTCGCAGTGGGGTTTGCGTTGGTTGCACCCGCACCAGATGGCCTGTTTCAAGATCATTCCCCAGCAGGAAAATATTGCCCAAAGCAATCCCTTCTCCCGCGCGGGCAGCAGCCAGTGTGATGTGGGCCTGCCAAAGGCGCGTTGCGGCAGGCAGTTTTGTGCAGGCAACATTCTGCGCATGAAACCAAAGTTTCCATTCGGCTTCATCTTCTTCCTGCAACAAGGGTGCGCGGAGTAAATCTGCTGTTGTGCGGGGCTGTCCTCCCAGTTCTGTCAGGCAGAGGGGGGCAGCTACCGGAAAAACATCAGGCCGGGCAATAATCATGCTGCGTGTGTTGCGGGGTTCTGCTAACGGCGCATCATCTCGCACATAGCCGATATGAGCATGATTATCTGTTTCCACGCCGGTAACATGGAACGCCGTGTTGGCATCTACCGGGCGCAGCATAATTTCTAGTTGAGGATGTGCGCGCCGAAAAGTGGAAAGCCGTGGTAGCAGCCAATGGTAAGCAAAACCATGCGCACAGGTAATGGTAAGGGGCGGCGTATGGTTGCGAATATCTGCCGTAGCTGTGGCCAGTTCTTCTAATAGTGGGGTTATGCGGGAATAATAGGTGTGGCCTGCTAATGTAAGGGTGCCTGTTTCCTTATCCCGCAAAGGGGTGCCCAGAATATTTTCCAGATCTCGAATATGGCGGCTGATGGCTGCGTGATCCACACGCAGCTCTGCTGCGGCGCGTCTAATTCCGCCTGTGCGTGCAAACGCCGTAAAGGCGTTGAGCATGGCAAGAGGTGGAATGCGGTATCGTTGGTCCATAAGCCGCCAGTCAGGGGTAAGGTGTGGAGGAACTGGTGGGTTAAAATGCGGCTGCTGGCAAGAGTTATCCATGCAATTCAGGCAAAGATTGAAATGTGAGGCAAAAATAAGGTAAGGGTTGCGCCATCTTGCAACGGTCCCGCGCAAGCGGGTTTGAAAGGGAATGCCGGAGGTTCTGTATCAGAACCAAGTCGGCAACTGCCCTCGCAACTGTAGGCGGAGAGCATATTACTCCTTGGTCGCTTTAAAGTGGCAGCCACTGATGGCAGCATCGGGAAGGCTGAGTAACGTGCGATGACCCGCAAGTCAGGAGACCTGCCGTTGTTGTCTTGTTTAACCGCCGGGCGAGGGAATCGGAGGTGGATAGTGTACTATGCTTACTCCTCTGCCTTTGGCAGGTTTTTCCTTTAATTCTTCCTGTTGTTTTGCCTTCACGCTGCACGGTGAAGCGTAACAATGCCTATCTTTACAAACAGAACTTGGAAGAAATTTCCGTATTCTCTGCATTGCTTGCTTCTGGCCGGAGGTGTGTTGGGCAACTTGCCTGCCTTAGCGCATGGTGAGGAGACGCAGATTGAGCAGGATCGTCGTCGGTTAGGCAATTCTGGGCCTTTGATTGAACAGATTGACCCGGCCACGGTGCGGGATTCCCAACGCGCATCCGAAGATGCGGCTGCCGAGAAAAAGGGCGATGACACACCCGACATGAGCGACCACCTGCTGGGCAACATGTGGGGCGCGCGTGACTGGATGGCCAAACACGGTATCAGCTTTGACATTCAGGAAATAGATGAACTGTGGGGCAACGCCACGGGGGGCTCGGCCTCGGGGGCTGATGGCGCCAGTGGATCAGGCACCGGCCCTGCCTATGATGGGGTAACCATGCCTACCCTGACAGTGGATCTGGAAAAGCTGATCGGCCTGAAGGGCGGCACGTTCAATGTTAGCGCCCTTCAGTTGCGTGGGCGCTCTATTTCGCAGGACCATCTGGCCAACTTCAACCCCGTCAGCGGGTTTGAGGCCGATCGTTCCACCCGTCTGTTCGAGCTGTGGTACCAACAGTCTTTTCTGGATGGCAAGCTGGACGTCAAGATCGGGCAGCAGGATCTGGATACAGAGTTCCTGATCAGTGATTACGGGGCGTTGTATCTGAACTCCAACTTCGGCTGGCCCATGGCGCCATCGGTCAACCTGTATGCGGGTGGGCCATCCTGGCCGCTCTCTTCCCCCGCCATCCGTATCCGTTACCGTCCAACAGATAAGTTCACCTTCATGTTTGCCGCAGCGGATGATAACCCGCCGGGCAACCGCAACAACTCCTTTGGTATTCAAAACGGGGGCAACAGCGCAGACCCCACCAACCAGAATACCCATGATGAGGATGGCGCCAACTTCAACATGGGCACTGGCGCCCTGCTGATTACCGAACTGCAATATGCCCTCAACCCCCAGCCTGATGACATGTCACATGTCACCAAGGATCCCGGCCTGCCAGGCATCTACAAATTGGGTGGGTATTACGATACCGCCAAGTTCCCTGATTATCGTTACAACAATCAGGGCAAGCCACTGGGGAGTGCGGCTGACACCACGGGCATTCCGCGGTGGGATCGGGGCAACTGGATGGTCTATGGCATTATTGACCAGATGATCTGGCGGCCCTCGCTCCAGTCTCCGCAGTCTGTGGGTGTCTTTGCACGCGCCACGGGTAATGGTGGGGATCGGAACATGATCAGCTTTGCCATTGATGCGGGTATCAACCTCAAGGCTCCGTTCAAGGGGCGTGACAATGATACGGTGGGTCTGGGCTGGGGCATTGGCCGGGCTTCTTCTGGCCAGCGGCGGTATGACCGTAACTCTGGTGCGCCTGTGCAGGGTAATGAAAACCATCTGGAACTCACCTATCAGGCGCAGGTCACGCCTTGGTGGGTCATGCAGCCAGACTTCCAGTATGTCTGGCACCCCTCTGGCGGTGTAACAGACTGGACAGGCAACCGCCTCGTCGGGAACGAAGCCATCTTCGGGCTCCACTCCAATATCACTTTCTAAAGACAATAAATAAAAAAGCATTTCCTGTATGTTAATGTTCTCACGGTGCAGAACAATACAACATCAGGAAATGCTTTTTTAAATGTGCATTACGCACAGAGAATATTTAGAAAAATCTTTTGCCTTATTAGGTTTTGTGGAAAAATTTTATTTCCCACAAAACCCATTCACACCGATCACTAAAAAATCAAGCAGTCTTGCGTACTGCACTATTGGACGATGGCAGACATTTTTCTGCCAGAGCACCAAAAACCAGCCCCAGAACTGACCACAAAACAATCTGCATCCCTATGGATGCTTCCCGAAAACGCCAAAGCACAATAGCGGGAAAATTATCTGGCACTTCGTTGATGTCTGGCAGGCCAAACTGCACTGCGGCAACAAGCGCAAGCCCAAGAACAATACTGCATACCGCAGCGTTCCAATACCCTATAACATTAGAAAGCGCCCGCCCTACCAACAGAGAAATCATGGAAATTGCAATGGAAAGGCCAACCATTGCAAAATACATTTCCGTCCGCAGGCCAATGGTTTCTTCCTGACCAACTGCGGGTGGGTTCGGCGGATATTTCAAATCTGGTATCAACACAAACGTTAAAAACCCAACACTGGCAAGCAACAAAGCCATGCTGCGTGGGCTTAATGCTGCAAGGCGTTGGTACGCAAATGCGAAAACAATAGCAAAAATACCGCCATATGCTGCGCCATACATGAGTACAGCAGTAAGCAGCCCCCAAGATGCCTGCACGCTACGGCTTACCAGTTCAGGTTCTGGCGCCGCACCTGCGGCAGCATCCTGCGCAGCTTCAAACGCAATAGCTAAAGCAACCTGCGGTTCACCAAAAAATTTTGCAAATACAAAAGAAAGCAATGCAGCCAGAATGCCCGCGACCATGCCGCGGGCTAAAAGACGACCAACCATGAGTAAAACTTTCTTTTAATGCCTTAGTGGCAGGGGAAACCAAGCAGGTGGCGGCCATCATGCACAAATTCATGCACGGCATGCCCGGAAATCAGGGAAGTAGCGCCCTGCTCTGCACCCACAAAGTAGATCAGCAGTGCAGAAACAATCAGACCGAAAACAGCCCAAGGCAGAATGGCGCGAACCGGAATGCTCTGGCCCGCTGCCGCAACCGGCATAGCTGTATGAACAGATGTGTTCATGATGTTGTATCCTTTATTTAACAGAGCCCACCGTAGCAGGCACAAAAGAGTTTGAAACAGAACGTCATGGTTTGGTCGGCCCTCATCATAGAATGACAAAGCCTAACAGCAAGGGCATTCCGAACACGCCTGCTGCTCCCCCGCCCCTAGAAAGTGATATTGGAGTGGAGCCCGAAGATGGCTTCGTTCCCGACGAGGCGGTTGCCT